>JAVYIG010009002.1:67500-83014 GCA_035222895.1 Strongylocentrotus droebachiensis
GTAGAAAATGAATAGGAAAAAAGTGTGTCAGATTAAGTGTGTCAGGTAGGTCAGAAAGAAGTGGTACAGTAAATGGAAACACCCTATAGAACACAACATAACTATGCTACAAAACATGAGCTCAACTGTACAACATTGTCATGAAATGATAAAGTAAAACCTAAGCTATTATATTCCAAGTCTCATCTCGACTGGAATAGAATTGAAAAGTTCAGAACATAACTAAACTTTGGCAAATTGAGTTAGGCCAAATTATTATGTTGATGAAATAAAAATATATCACATCTTTCTTAGAGTAAACCAAGAATAATTATCAGGGCAGTATAACATACTGAAATAGAACATATCCTATTCTATTCTGACTGAAAGTAAATCATATCACTTCTTCTATCAAATAAACTACTACTAAAGACTTATGATATTGAATATGAATAACTATATTAAAAAGCAATATTCGATTACAGCCTTAGCAATGAATTAAAAGGAATTAGAAAACAGTGGGTCTTACCTGTTCAGGGAGGGTGACAACCAGGCGAAGAATACAATATTTAAAAGTAGAAGGAATAACAGTACAAGAATATGGTTCTTGTACTCTCCTCAAAATATGACTTGTCTCGCTGGTGTCCAAATTAGCTCTCAAAGGGAGAGCCAATCTTCCTCCCAAACCAGGCAAACAACCCAATATTCCCCATCCATAAGATAAGGAGTACCAGTAAATGTGTCGACTGGTCATTCAGTGGTCTGGGTTTTAACATAAACAAGGCCTATAGGACAGGGGTCTCTTTGTTCCCTTCACCAGTGGCATATACCAGCTAGGTGGTCGAAACATAAAAAAGGTTTAAAGGGATAATTCAAAAAGGGGTGTAACAATTTAAAGCAATATAGGTTTACTCAAACCTTGTTAATAAACAGGGTCTGACATAAGTAACATAATAATTATAGATGTTATAATTATTATAACATCTATAAATGCGAGCGGGCGTAGCGAGCGAGCTTTGGGGATATTGCTCTTACTGTTAGTCGCTTGAAATTAGGGGCATGTTTAATGATGAGAGGAAAAGGGGACACTTATCGAAAGGGATGACACCAATTTGAAAAGAAAAGGAGCACGTGTCAAATTACAACGGGTAATTATCAGAGGTCAAATGGGGCACCTAGCTCCTACACCTTAAAAAGGGGGCACTCATCAGGGATGAAAAAGGTACTTATAAGAATGGGAAATGAGCATTTGGCGACGGAAAAGAGGCACCCACCATATTTTGATAGGGACATTTATAAGAAGTGAAAAGGGGCATTTATTTAAAAAAAAAAAGAGGATATGTTCCTTATAAGAAAGGAAGATGGGCACGTTATTGTTAAAAGAGTAATTATCAGAGGTGAAAAGGGACACTTATCGCACCTGAAAAGGGACACTTATGAGAATGAAAAGGGGGGTACTAATAATAAAGGTAAAATGTCCATTTGTTGAAAGAAAAGGGGCACCGATCAGATTTTATTAGGGGCATTTATCGCAGGTGAAAGGGTTTATCGCAGGTGAAAGGGGGATTTTATGAGAAGGGAAAGTGTCTCTTATTAAAAACAAAAGGAGGCACAAGTCATGTTCAAATAAACGGGGCACTTATCAGAGATGAAAAGAGGTAATTATGAGAAGGGGAAGGGGCATATATAAGAAGGAAAGAGAGCCTCCGATAAAGCCCCCATCACACCAGACTTGTTCAGTCGTTCTCATCACTACGTTCTGAAAATAATGATGCCAAACGTATGGTGGCTCCTAAGGGACACGCAAACGCAAAATTTGACGTATACCTATGCAACAAATTTGTGGATTTTCACGTCAAAGACGTGAAAATCCACAAATTTGACGTATACCAATGCAACAAATTTGTGGATTTTTACGTCAAAGACGTGAAAATCCACAAATTTGACGTATACCTATGCAACAAATTTGTGGATATTCACGTCAAAGACGTGAAAATCCACAAATTTGACGTATACCTTTGCTTGGTAAATTTTTCGTTTTTCTGTACTCAATGGCCCTGAAGGGACACGCAGACATGAAAATCTGCGTCCGATATTCATGTCTGCGTCTCCCAAAAGGGACACGCAGACGTGAAATTGGACGCAGATTTTCTTCTTCTTCACGTCTTGGACGTAAAAAGACAATAAAACCCTTGCATAGGTATACGTCAATTTTGTGGATTTTTACGTCTTCGACGTGAAAATCCACAAATTTGTTGCATAGGTATACGTCAAATATATACGTCTGCGTCGGCCCAAAAGGGACACGCAGACGCGAATATTGGACGCGAATTTTTTTTCCAGTAAGCTGAGCACCAGGAAGATCAGTGTATATCGGTTTGTTCAGCTTTGTTTTAGACAGCTTTATCTCGACATTAATTGTACACCACTTCATTCTATTTTATGGACTAAAATTGATATATACTATAGAAGGCCTAGATACATTATGTAAACATATTTTGCCTGTACCAAGCAATTACTTCTTGTTGTGCATCTTGTTGCCATTTGCCCCCCCTCCTATCACACCCTTTTATTCTCTCTCTCTATTTCTTTCCATCTCTCTCTATCTATCCTGTCCTTCCGCCCTTCCCATTCTCTCTGTACTATGTGTATTCGAAATTCGACAGAGAGAGAGAGAGAAAAAGGTAGAGAGGGGAGAGACAGATTGGGAGAGAGAAACGTTGAAAGAGGAGAGAGAGGGGATAAACAGATTGGGAGAAAGATGAATTAAGAGGAGAGAGAGAGGGGAGAGACAGATTGGTAGAGAGAAACGTTGAAAGAGGAGAGAGAGCGAGAGCTGGGGATAAGCAGATTGGGAGAGAGAAGGGAGAGACAGATTGGGAGAAAGGTGAATTAAGAGGAGAGAGAGAGAGAGGGGATAAACAGATTGGGAGAGAGAAGGGAAAGACAGATTGGGAGTGAGAAACGATAAAGAGGAGAGAGAGAGAGAGAAAGGGACATTGGGAGAGAGAAATAGAGAGGGACAGACAGATTGGGATAGAAAGAGGAGAGAGAGGGAGAAAGGAAAAGATCGAGAGAAGGGGAGAAAGAGAGAGTGATGGGACATTAGGAGAGAGAGGAGAGAGAGAGAGAGAGATGGACAGAAATACAGAGAAAATAAAAGGGTGTGATAGGAGGGGGGCAAATGGCAACAAGGGAGAGACAGATTGGGAGTGAGAAACGACTAGAGGAGAGAGAGAGATAGAGAGAAAGGGACATTGGGAGAGAGAAATAGAGAGGGGCAGACAGATTGGGATAGAAAGAGGAGGGAGAGGGAGAGACAGATTAGGAGGGAGAAAGGAAAAGATCGAGAGAAGGGGAGAGAGAGAGTGGTGGGACATTAGGAGACAGAGGAGAGAGAGGGAGATATGGAAAGAAATACAGAGAAAATAAAAGGGTGTGATAGGAGTGGGGCAAATGGCAACAAGAAGCACAAAAAGAAGTAATTGATTGGTAATGAGAGAAGAAGAAAATCAACAATTTGAGCTATATTCAATGCATTTGTATTTCTTTGTGATTTTGTTGTCTATATATTTTGTCTGAATTGAAATTGTAGACATGATGTTTAGGAGCCACGTACATACTCTACTGCTCTCTATTAACATATCCTTCTCTCTTCACCTTCTTTTTCCCCTTTCTATCACTCCTCTATTTCCCTCTTCTTCTTTTTTTTTTTATCTCTCTCTATACGATTTCGTCATGAAAATGGTTTTAAAAAAAAATCATTGTAGGCCTACCGTATTTATTTGCTGTTGGTAACTAAATTAATGAAACAAATGAAGTCCACATAATTTTTTTTTTTATGGTACCAATTTTGTAATGTTATTGTTACATAACTTCCTCTATTAGTCATCTGATTGTCCTCAAATGTACGTTGCAACCTGTAGCATTCCATTGCCAAGTGCATTCTTGCTGAAAACAATAACAAGTGAGACTTTAGAGACACTGGATATAGTCTGCAAGCACCAGACCCTAATTTGACACTTTACCCCCAAAACAAATCATTGTGCCTTGAGAGAAGCCTGGCCCAGCTACCTACTGGCGTAAATATTCACAATTGAATGACACACGCCCTTAAAACTAAAACAACAACAACAACAACATGGTTATGTCAGGAGCAGCTATAGTACATGGCCTATGGTAGTCTTATAGTGCAGACTCTCTTTTACGACTGACCAGGGTTTTTTGCCTGCAAACTACACTGAATAAGTTAGGTGTAGGGTCTGTAATTAGAAGACTGTGAATCTGGACAGAGTATTCGATACCAGCTGGTAATCCCTTTATCAGTAACTAGGGGCAGACAAACCCATGTACGCTTATCTTCCTGGTGCTCAGCTTACTGAAAAAAAAATCGCGTCCAACATTCGCGTCTGCGTGTCCCTTTTGGACCGACGCAGACGTATATATTTGACGTATACCTATGCAACAAATTTGTGGATTTTCACGTCGAAGACGTGAAAATCCACAAAATTGACGTATACCTATGCAAGGGTTTTATTGTCTTTTTACGTCCAAGACGTGAAGAAGAAGAAAATCTGCGTCCAATTTCACGTCTGCGTGTCCCTTTTGGGAGACGCAGACATGAATATCGGACGCAGATTTTCATGTCTGCGTGTATGGGGCGCCAAGTGTTACCCTAGTTTTTCGGTATAAAATCACCTCATTTTGTTACAAAATTTGTACCGAATTAATTTTGTTACAAAATGATTTGTACCAAATTTATTTTGTTACAAAATGAACAACAAAAACTTATTTTGTAACAAAATTTTATTTTGTTAAAAACTTTTGTAACAAAATAAATTTTGTTACAAAATGATTTGTACCGAATTCATTTTGTTACAAAATGATTTTTACCGAATTCATTTTGTTACAAAATCATTTTACCGAATTCATTTTGTTACAAAATGATTTGTACCGAATTCATTTTGTTACAGAATGAATTTTACCGAATTCATTTTGTTACAGAATGACTTTTACCGAATTCATTTTGTTACAAAATGACTTTGTACCGAATTCATTCTGTATTACAAAATGTTTTTCTTTTGTGGACGGAATACATTTTGTACCGAGCTCATTTTCATTCTGTGTACGAAATTATAGTCCGTGCATATAGTTTTGTGTCCGCGGAATGCACGGTCAGTGAACAGTTGATGCCTGGGGGAGAGGGGATTAAGTATTAGCCTTGATAAGAAGTTGTGTTCATACTACACGCACTGCCACATCCTGACAACACACTAGTAGCGTACACATGGTGTGTTTACACTTAATAATACAAAATGACTTTGTGCCGAATTCAATCTGTAATACAATTTTTTTTTGTGGACGGAATACATTTCGTACCCGTACTCATTTTCATTCTGTGTACGGAATTCATTCTGTAATACAAAATGTGTTTTCTTGTGGACGGAATTCTTCCATGGGGTCCAAAATCATAGTAATTTGTGTACTATATCCACCTTATCGACCCCCCTCGCCTCATCACCCCCTCTCGATACCACCAGCCCCTCCCGCTACCCCCTCCCAAGTCCTCCAGGGTATAGAACAATACAGATTTATAACTTGCAAATATTTATAGTTATGCATATCTTTTTTCTCGTCATACTTTTACAGGTTCCAAAGGGCCTGCATTAGGGCCCACAATTTGATATTATATTATTTCAATTCTGTAACGAGATTTGTGTACTTTGTTTTGTATAGCGCCTTGAGTAAGTTATTAACTAAGTGCGCTTTTAATATGAGTATGTAAATATTATTGTTATTGAGAGAATATAGTTTATTAAACTATATTCTCTCAATAACAATAATAATTAATGCCGTCAGTATATTTGTCTTTTGCTTACTTATACAAAATTCTTAGCCCAAATTCTTAGCGAAACGCTTTGTTTATGTCCAGATTAACTTTAACTTCCAGTATCTTGGTATTATTGAGTGTAGACACACCCACACCATGTATACGCTACTAGTGTGTTATCAGGATGTGGCAGTGCGTGCAGTAAAAACACAACTTATTATCAAGGTTGATGATTAGTCCCCTCTCCCCAAAGCATCAACTGTTCACTGGCCGTGCATTCCGCGGACACAAAACTATATGCACGGACTATAATTTCGTACACAGAATGAAAATGAGCTCGGTACAAAATGAATTCCGTCCACAAAAGAAAAACATTTTGTAATACAGAATGAATTCGGTACAAAGTCATTTTGTAACAAAATGAATTCGGTAAAAGTCATTCTGTAACAAAATGAATTCGGTAAAATTCATTCTGTAACAAAGTGAATTCGGTACAAATCATTTTGTAACAAAATGAATTCGGTAAAATGATTTTGTAACAAAATGAATTCGGTAAAAATCATTTTGTAACAAAATGAATTCGGTACAAATCATTTTGTAACAAAATTTATTTTGTTACAAAAGTTTTTAACAAAATAAAATTTTGTTACAAAATAAGTTTTTGTTGTTCATTTTGTAACAAAATAAATTTGGTACAAATCATTTTGTAACAAAATTAATTCGGTACAAATTTTGTAACAAAATGAGGTGATTTTATACCGAAAAACTAGGGTAACACTTGGCGCCCCATATGCGTGTCCCATCAGGGCCATTGAGTACAGAAAAACGAAAAATTTACCAAGCAAAGGTATACGTCAAATTTGTGGATTTTCACGTCTTTGACGTGAACATCCACAAATTTGTTGCATAGGTATACGTCAAATTTGTGGATTTTCACGTCTTTGACGTAAAAATCCACAAATTTGTTGCATAGGTATACGTCAAATTTGTGGATTTTCACGTCTTTGACGTGAAAATCCACAAATTTGTTGCATAGGTATACGTCAAATTTTGCGTTTGCGTGTGCCTTAGGAGCCACCATACAAACGGGTTTCAACTGTGGTGAACGCGAACGGAGTGGACGTCTACCCTCTATATTTCTCTTTCTCTGTATTATATCCATCTATCTCTCCGTCTCTCTAAATCTGTATCTCTCTCTCTCTCTCTCTCTATCTATCTCTCACCCTCTCTTTATCTCCACTCTATCACTATCTCTCACTTTATCTTTCCTTATATATCTCTCCCTCTTTCTCTATAAACTCTCACTTTCTCCCTCTATCTCTCTCTCCCTCTCTATATCTCTTTCTATCTCTTTATCTATCCCTCTCGTACATCGTTTATAACATTATTCTGCCAAAAGGGGGTTTGACGGCATGGATTATCTTAATTCAGAGAAACACAGACAAATAATGTTCTCTTAATCTCTTTGAACACCTGTAAGGATTCAGAAAAGGCTATAAAAAACACTCATTCGTGACTTTGATAGTGTTTATGATAGGCAAGTGCAACACTTGGTATATTTCTATACTTCGCCCAAGCATTTGACATGATTAATCACTGATCATATTTTTTTTGCAAAAAATAAAATAAAATAACAACATCAACATTACACCATATATGCTGTTCCATTCAAATTTTGTGATTGAACTAGTCTACAGTTATATTATTACATCCTATGATGAATCATCAAAAATGAACTAATATCACCCTCAAATCAAAACAATGCATTTTAATTATTTTCATAGTTTAATAAAGCAGGATATAATACTCAGAAAGACACAAAAGTCCCACACAAGGTAGTCAATGTGACATATTTTACATGTGATTTCTAGAAATGCATTTAATAATAATATTTAATTTTTATATAGCGCTTAATACAAATGTCTCTAAGCGCTTTACAAATATACTATATATACATTTCACCAACTGAAAATTCGTGGGGGTGGGGGGGGGGACGTGTCCCCCCGCCCCCCCAGGATTGACGCCCATGGTCTGTATACTTTGCTTTTTAAAGATAAACTCCAGTACTGGTAATGGAAACGTATTGACCAAAAAACTGGTAATTTATGGTCATAAAATGTTGGTTGGACTCTAAGATATCAATTGTAATCAATAAGTTTTATTACTTGGCCCATCGGGAAGAATTCAGGTGTTAAAACAACCCTCATCTCATACCCTATTCGAGGCAGACTTGTTTGAATCTTGTAACTGCCTACCGCCCTCTCTCGGTTGAACGAAAACCAACAGTGGTTTCCTCGCCGCGCGCAATGTATGCTTGTACGCAGTTGGGGCTAGAGTAGGGGGCAGCCCGCCCCCCACAAATGTAAAAAACAAACAAAGAAAATGCAATAAATTTACAATAACTTATTGCATTTTCACCCAGTCCCCAACAGAAAAAAAATCCTCTGTACGGTCATGCTTTCTGGTTTAAGGCATGGCCATACAGAGGCACTAACAAGCTCATGGATGTGAACAATCATCACACACATCTAAGGTGTACCAATCTTTTTTCTTAAGCGGGACTCCACTACTTGAAGTTACTTGCGCCCTCTATATAGCAAACAATGCCTAAGCGGTACCCGTTGGCCCCCATGGTCCCCTTTTTCTTATGATAATTGAGAACTGATTTGATGAGATAACCACATGTCAGTGAGGTCTAATTCCTTGTGGCCAAGCTAGTGCAGATAGGCTTTAAATGAACTTAAAATTGCGAAAAATCGAGAGTTATGAGAGTTAGTCAATAGCCATATCATTCTCGTTCAAAATTCAATATAGTCTGTAGACAGAGACTCTAATTTGACACTAAATTACGATTCCATAAAGTCTTGAGCACAGCCTAACTTTGTCGGTCTCTGTCTGAGTCAGGAGCAGCTAATGCCCGGTGGGGTCACTCCTCCGCAGAGGGTGACGCTTATGACCGTTACCACAAAAGCAAATACCCCCCTATTGCGGTCAATTTCAAGGACATTTTGTGATATTTAACCCCCTTTTTTACGTCAAAACAAGGACAAAATCGTACCTTGGAATACCCCTATTTATAAGATTGTGAGGACACTTTCGCAAATTTACCCCTATTTTACCATATTTCAAGGACAAGACTCGGCTCCGAGAATTTTTTTCCCGGTTTTCTCTATTCCCTTTTCCTGACCCCTATTTATCAATTTCGAGGACACCTGCGCACCTCTATTTTCTATATTTCGAGGAATATTTTGTCCGCGGACATTGCTTGAAATTGACCCCTTTTTCCGCGATTTTGGTAACGGTCATGCGGTCCGGAAGTCACATTGAGTGAGTCTATGGAGTGCAGTAGACCATGCATAGTCTCACAGTTTAGACTGCACTCTGTCACGACGAAAAGGGTTCACGCCTGTCAACTAATGTCAGTATAGCTCAGCCTGGATACACGTGTAGGTGAAGTTGAGATACTTGAATGTCCCATAACAGGGGTCTCCGAATTTAGCATAATTAACCTCGAAGTTGCATGCTGAACCCGAGGGTTGGCAAATGTCCTGGGCGACGTCCAGGAAACAGCTGGTATTTTCCATCGTCTCTGGACGTATGTAAGGGCAGGTGACCTGATCAGTGCGTCCGTAGTTCGCAGACAGTATGCTGATGACCTCTCCCGATGGGCATACAATATTCACCCATTCATCTTGACACAATATTAAGCTGTGGAAATCATCTGGGACGGTGGGGAAAGAGAAGAAAGATAGAAATGTCAATTAAGAAAAGTAAGTTGTAGGGTTTAACACGAATAAACCTGTAACACGCTGCAACGACTTTTTAGAATTCAAGTCAAGGGCGATCTCAATAGAAATCCTCGGAATACGTTATACTGTTCGTCATTGTAATATTCGCATATATTAAAGGTATTTTGTCCCAATTGCAGGCCCCAAAAATGAAGAAAAAAAAAGGGGGGGGGGGCTTGAAAATGTCTTTAAGTGAGAAATAACGACTATAAGTTGTCGGATGGACTTAAGTGATACCAAAACAGTAAGTAATAGTATAATTTTCAGACCATTGTACCGAATGGTCGTACGTTTTGTGCTGCGTAAAGATTCAATCACTTTAATTTTGGCCATTACAAGAGATGGGTTATTGATGTAGACAAATGCTCATGTACCCTTTGCAGCTCATTTTATGTATGTTATTACCAAAGAAGAAAAAAAGCCAGTCGGTCACTGGGATTTAGGGAGGGAGTTGCCCGATTTCGTCCGGCGTTTGACCACCCCTTCCTGACAGAATTCCTATCATTTTGTTTTTGTGTAATTTACCGTCGTACTGCTTACTTTAACAACTCTAACAACTCGTGGACGAGTGGATATGTCACCGGACTGTGGATCACAAGGTTCGCGGTTCAAGTCCCACCGCGGCACTAATGTCCTTTGGCAAGACATTGATCTACATTTGCCACTCTCCACCCAGGTGTTAAATGGGTACCCGGTAGGATGCGAAAGCTAATGTGGTTAGATTAGCAAGTGTGCGCTCGTAAAAAAGACGCCTGGCTGGAATGCTCCCCAGGGAGTGGAGAATGTGCATACATTGTGTGCGGGTAAGCCTGAATCCTATGACCGGGGTAATAATATATATATCTGTAAAGCGCTTTGAGAGGGCCTTCGGTCTTGAAAAGCGCTATATAAGAACTAGCTATTATTATTATTATTAACGTTCGGTGCATAGCCAAGATGACTTGAAATCAATCCGATTTGGGGGTCTTTTTTTAAGGCTTTTGAAGGCTAAATCCGAGATCTACGGTAAAAGGCCTATGCAGGGGTCGGGTCTTATGGGATCGATGGGGTGACACTTTCGGAAAAGAATTCTTGACAAAATGAAACAACGTGTGATAATCATCATTATCCTACGATCGTGCTTAAACAAAAACCATCAAGCTATAGGAGTGACCCATACCTGAGATTCCCGCTGTAGTAGGTGGGCATTCCGAAGTCGTCTCAGTCGTCATCGTGGTCATCTCAGTCGTCACCGTAGCCGTTTCCGTCGTCATCGTGGTCGTTGCAGTCGACATCCAATAAGTATCAGATGTACCTATTGAACAGTCTTTTCCAGAGAATCCCTCTGGACAGTGACAAAAATACGCTTCCATCGTCTCCTCACACCATCCATTCACACACGGTCCAGACAGGCAATCTATAAATAAACAGAATTTAAGAGGCGTAACATAATATCTAGGAGACCGATATTTATGCATCTAACTTGATATCCTTAAATGTTAGAACAAAAATTGTGTATAGGGCAATCTGTACAATGTTTCCCTCACGACAATTTTCTTTAATTCTGGAATTACTCGTTTTTTCAAAACGTTCATGATCCCGAAACCCAAATTTCCCAAACAAAAAAAGAAATAGGATTCATAATTCGGAAATGAAAAAGGTTATATATCTACGAAGGTCCGCAATTCCGAAAATGTTACAGGGCTATTTTGAATTACATGTATTCTTAATTATAACTTTTTTCATTTCGGAAGTAAGAAAAAACGAAATTTTAACTATAATTTATTTGCCTCATCCTGAAATGAAAATTCGTTGAAATTACCAATGACTAATGTTTTTTGTTCTTGTATTATTACTATTGATCTGTATTAATAGATGTAAATTAATAAGTTACATGGTTAGGGTTATAGTGTTAGGGTTCAAGTTCAAGTTCGTGTATTTACACTCATCATTAAAAATACAAGAACATATACAATTAAATACGGAATAATCACACACAAAATATCATACATTCAACAACAACAAAATAACATAACATTATGGGAGTAAAGGGATGAGCTAAAAAGGAGTATGGTCCTTATGCTAGAGCCCATCCCTCAGTATAATATAAATAAAAGGTAAATTAAATGTTGTACGATTGGAAGCATGACAAAAAGAGGGAAAACAAGGGGGAGGGGTGGGGGGGGGGGGGGGGGTAAAGAGCCTGGTGAGTTATAGCACCGTGTTAAGTACTGTGTTGGGTCCAGTAAATCGACATTTGCCTCCGTCCTCCGGGACTATTGCTATGGGCTTGATTACGTAAAAAGTATAGGGTTAGGGTTACAGTTGGGTTTAGGTTAAGTTTAGCTTTTTGATTAAAGATATGTATATGCTAAGGTCCAGGTTGAAGATATTCGGAGTGGAGATTGTGCACGCATTGTGTGCGGGAAAGCACTGAATCCAATGACCGGGGTGATAGTATATTGTATAGAGACATTTGTGATAAGCGCTATATAAAAGCTAAATATTATTATTATTATAATGATTATAATGATGATAATGACGACCATGATGATGATGATTGATAATGGTGATGATGATGATGATGATGATGATGATTGATGATGATGATGATGGTGATGATGATGATGATAGTGATGATGATGATGATGGTGATGATGATGATGATGATGATGATGATGATGGTGATGATGATGATGATGGTGATGATGATGATGATGATGATGATGATGATGATGATTGATGATAATGGTGATGATGATGATGATTGATGATGATGATGATGATGATGATGATGGTGATGATGATGATGATGACAGTGACTAAGATGATGATGAGAGTGATTATGATGATGATGGTGATGACAGTGATTAAGATGATGATAACAGTGAGGATGATGATGATGGTGATGACAGTGATGATGATGGTGATGACAGTGATTATGATGATGATGATGACGACAGTGATGATGATGATGATGACAGTGATTATGATGATGGTGGTGATCAATGACAATGCTAACGATGATGATGATTCGTACCTGTAAACTGCGTTCTTGTATAACCCTATTTCTTTTTTCATCTAGACACTAGGCAAATTTCATTTGCTGCTTATCAACTCATCATCGACCAATAATATATATTTAAAAGATTGCATTTGGATTGATCCTGCCGGCAAATCCTATACAACAAGCAAATACAAGTGATAGGTAGAGGTTTATTGCATTTTTCAAATGAAAAGGGTATCAAAATGACATTGGCGAAAAAAATGCAATTCATAGGATACAAGCAATATATTGGAGTCTGGCTCCTTTCAACATGAACCAGTTTGCGATTGATGTAAACATATGAAGTGAAATATAACGAATTGACATCTCGATCGTATTAATCTAATTTGCTCATGATATTCCTGGTATTTCGCATATCATGCATGAAGAAATGAACACAATTTCACGGCCGTTCGTGAACATAAAGTACAGGGACTATATCCTCTTTTGCTAAATACTCCAGAGAGAGAGAGAGAGAGAGAGAGAGAGAGAGAGAGAGAGAGGGGGGGGGGGGGGAGAGGCGGGGGGGGGGGGGGGGGGGGGACTTGGTTTGGGACTCGGAACCTGCCGCTTACGAGACCACGCCATCGCGCCCCCTTACCTGGCCTTCGGCATATTCGGTATCCAGCCGGTATATTGTCCCTCTGGCAGCTCTTCATCAGTGGTCTGGGGATCAATTTAGGGATCTTGATTACCACGGAACCGTTGCTCAGCTGGAAATCACCACAGGGAGGGCGGATGGGCAGGGAGTAATTTAGTTCCATATCCCCAAATGAACTGCGTTGGCAGGAGATCGGGGTCTTTGCTGAGGTGAAGCCACTCACTGAAAATGATAAATGGATGAAATGAGACACTCGATTACATAAATTTACATAAGAACATTGCAGCTATATGTTAAGTAAACTTTGCAGGGACGCTTTCGATCTCGTCATCTAAAAATAAACCAACCAACAAACTCATGTTCGAAAGACAGAAGACTTTGAGATCATAAATTTAATGATGCCCGAATTATATATGACGCCATATTTGTGTTTAAAAAAAAACTTTCAAAGGCACAGGCTCTTCCTAATAAAACTACTTTGTATGCGCCTTGAGCATCCCCTGGGATGGATACGTGCGCAATATAAAATGTGTAGCCATTATCAAATTTGCTAACAAGGCCTAACATAATATATAATATATGATATTACATTTATCAAGCGCCTTTTCATTAGATACAAATCTTATAAACAAGGATTACAAATAAATAAAAAGTGAGAACATTAGCATAATAAGCTAACATCAATTACCAACAGAGAGGAATATTTCAACAAGTTTAACAAAAATGTGTTTTCAGACACTTCTTGAAAACTGTAAAAGTCAGCAGGTAAGGAATTCTAGATTTAGGGGCAATAACGGAAAAGGCACTATCACCTATCTGTTTACTGGTTCGAGGGATGGTAAGTGTTTTACTACTGGCTGATCGTGCGAATGGAGTAGATCACCTAGATATGCTATGGGGCCCGATTATTGTGACACTTGTAAGTTAGAGTTAAGGTCTTATGTAAACTATGATACGATTATCAACGCGAAGCTAGTGAAGAGCAGTGATTAGAGGGGAGACATGGACAATTTTAAATTTACAATTAATGAGCCGTGCTGTTTTATTTTGGAGGAGTTGAAGGGAATTAAGATCTTTAAGAGATTTACCATGGAGTAGGGAATTACAATAATCTAGACGACACAAAACAAGAGATCTTACAACTGCATGAGAAGAATCTTTATCTTCCATGAACTTCCTTATTCTAGGTATTGAAAGTACGTATTGAACGTATTGCAAAATGATCTCACATAATATTCAAAATGTCAGAAGTATTGATTTACCAAAATATTTTACTCAGGAGGGTGTTTCCTTTGTAGAGGGTCGATGACGATATATTATCAATAGTACATTTTGAGTAGTGCCCAAAGAGAGAAGTCAAATAGGAGAAAAACCGACAAAAATACTACAAACGGGAAAAATGTATGTGATTACGTCTCAATATACTGACTAAATTGCCAATTTGATATTCGCACAGATTTAGTGATTTTCATTTTTTTCTTATCATTGGTCCAGTTTATATCAACTTTCACCATTCTCTTTCTCTCATTTGTTTTGCTTTCATACAAATGAACTCATACGATTTAATCATACGCCAAGGCTACAACCTAATTACAGCTTTTAAAGTACTACTAACCTGATGTGAAGAAGACTATAGTTACGATGAGAATCATGACTAAGATCTTATGATGCCTGACTTTAAAAAGAGTCTGCTGGATGAGAGCGGAGAGACCGTGGATAAATGGAATCTATAGGGGTAAATCAGTGAAAGAGAGAGAGAGAAATGTAATTTTCCTTACACTTATGATATATTGGAGGCGCGATAGCTCAGTTGGTAGAGCAATTGTCTCGTAATCCGGCGACCCGGGTTCGGCATTAAGTCGATGCGCTTTGGTAAGGATTTAATCCTCATTACCAGGTCCCTCGGAGAGGACCTAAAGCCGTTGGTCATCTGGTTGCTTACTAACCATTTTATGCTTTCTTAGCAGTCAGGTAAAATACCCACCACTAAACCACTCATCATATCTCCTACGGTTGTTTCATTTTTTCTTCTTCACTTTAATTTTGCATTTGTCCTTAGTCTAATTAGTAACTTAAAACTGGCTTTAATAATCAATTTAGAACAATAATATTGGGCAGATATTTATAATGTATAGTCAAGAGAGGAGACGTTGTTAACATATTGATTTTTGGTTAGGAGTTAGGGAAGATAGATAAACATGTACTTCTATGCCGTGAATAGATGATAAAGTGCCCACAATTGACCTGGAAGCCGTGAATTGCCGTGTCAAAGCCTGTGTGGACCACTGAAC
>JAVYIG010009003.1:0-83004 GCA_035222895.1 Strongylocentrotus droebachiensis
CCTCAATAAAAATTATTTCATTCACCTGGTAAGAATATTAGTATTTCAATAGACATAATCCAAACTGCATACATTCATTGTTGCCAGGTTGGACAAACATTATGGCTTGACCTACCTAGCAACACTTGATATATGCAGTTTGCATTCTGACTATTGAATTACTATTATTCTTATCAGGTGAATGAAATAATTTGTATTGAGGCACTTCACAAAGACGTATGCATTAAATTTGGTTACATTACGAAAATGGTATATTAATGTATGACAAGCCGTAATGTTTGACCTACCTAGCGACAAATAATGTCTTCAATTAGCATTTTATTGTTTCTGACTATTGAAATACAATTATTTTAGTAGAGGTGTTGTGGTCTAGTGGATAAGTCACCCGACTGCAGATCATATGGTACGGGGTTCGATTCCCGCCGCGGCAAAAATGCGAAAGTTAATGTGGTTAGATGCGCCTGTAAAAATGAAGCCTGGCTGGAATGCTCCCCAGGAAGTGGAGAATGTGCATACATTGTGTGCAGGTAGACGTGACTCCAATGACCAGGGTAATAATATATCTGCAAAGCGCATAAACACATCGTTGCTATATAAACAACGAATATTATTATCATAATTGTTATCTGTAGCAGGTTAATGAAATAAATTGTAGCAAAACATAGATTTATGCATCAAATTTAATTAATTACAAAAGTGGTCTATAGTGGAGAAGATTGAGGATGCGTGTCCATGGCATTATGGTTATTGGTAGCTGGATATGAAAATAGATATTTCACGGTAATGATGGCAATGTTGGTGATAAATACTTGATGAGATCCAAGAATGATGGTTGCTGATTATTATCAGCTTTATTCGTGAGGAAAGTGATAATATTGGTATGAATGATAGTGATGGCAATTTAGCTGATAGCTAGCTCACGCGTAAAATCATCCTCGGAATATGAGACCTAACTCATATTCGCAGTTTCGCACTCGACTGTTTTAGAGCCAGAAGGGCATTGTTTCATATCATTGTACACAGTAGTCCATGGGCCAGACCAGATATTGGTACCGCCAGAGGTGGCAAAACCTTGTACTTTTTTTTTGTTTGTTGGGCATATATACGTGTAAAAAGTTATGATAGCATTTTCGAATGTACAGCTTAGTCATATAATCAGCAGTTTCCATGGCAACACTACACTAAAACCGGTATTATTCAAAGAAACAGTTAAAGTCCTTTAAAAATTATAAAAACACTTTTGAATGCGTAAAAATGTACAATTTAGAATACCTCACCATAAAAGAAAGTAATGAAATGCAAATTTCATTACCATTTACAACGGTTGCCATAGCAACGACCCCAGAATGGCCTAAAATCAAGGATTTTGGCGTATTTTCATTAACATATTAGACAATATGCCCTTTCTAGACAAGTTAAAGTCCCCTTTCCAAATTATTGAAAAACTATATGACTAATCTATCATATCAGCCAAGAATATGCTATTTAGTACCTTCCCATTGTTACCATGGCAACATAAATTAGAGTTAACAAGATGCCCTGTACGGTACTATATGCCATATTTTGGCTATATCTTTGGATTGGAGAGGTGTTGAAAGTTCATTTTGGTGTCTATACCCAGTTTTTCATGCACAGGGAACACAGCTAAAGCATTATTTTGGACATTAACATAGGACATCACTGCTATTTTTCATACATTTGCATAAAATCAGAGCAAAATGACCATAAAGTATTCTGCCACTGCATATTACAAGCTGTTTCTAAGGGTTTAGAAAGATATAACATTGTGATTACTACATTAGATGCTAGAAAACTTCATTTGATTGTATGCAATGTTGGAACCAGCACAGATTCATCACATCAATGACCATTTGTTTGTTATTGTATAAAAACTGTGAAGTCCCTGGGATTTATATCTCTTGGCATATGCACACTGTCATAGCAAACACTTTCAGGCTATTTTGATCAAAAGACCCTTGTCTGTGTATGCTGGCGTGTGTATGCCTGTGCGGATCGCGTGACGGTCCACAGCTGAGCGAAGAATGACAGATACCAGCGGTCGGACGGTTCCATTGTGTCAACAGGGGGGGGGGGGGGGGGTTTATACCAAGAGGGGTGAAAAGGAGCAATCAATGTGCTAAATGTATGCGTACTCGATTTACTCTCTCCCCCCCCCCCCCTCTCTCTCTCTCTCCATTTCCCACTTTATCTCTCTCTCCCTATACATCTATCCCCCCTCTCTCTCTCTCTCTATCCTCTCTCCTCTCTCTCTATCCCTTCTTTCTCTCCTCTCATTCACTCCTGCAGTAAAGTGGATTCGCTCAAATTGGTGTCGATGCTCGAATCAGACGAAAAAAGAAGAATGCAATCACTCCAAAAAGCAAATATTTAGCTTGAGTCCGAGATTTTTTGTCCTTTAAAACATATTAAGCGTTGAGACAAAAGATAACACATTACAAATATTCACCTACACAGATTCAAATATGATTTCCAACTCCATAATCCTTGACGTAGAGCAGCATTTCCAGCAGATAGACAGTGTCGCAGAGTTTGAAAACAGCGGGAGGGTATGCTTCGTGTATATGTCACGTGACCTAAAATGACGTAGGATACCAGATTTTTGAGAGCCTTCTTGTGATTTGAGCTAAAGTAGTTGAGGAATAATGATCACTGGATTTTTGACCAATCAAAATTCAGTTTACATTTCTGTGTAGGTAATTTATTAAACTACCGAAACCAGCTTGCCTTTTTGTGAAACGACCCCTTGTTTTTTTGCGAGCGAAGAAGAAAGGGTACGGTGTCGGGGAAAATGGGTCAAAAAGAGTGGATTTCCGGCACTTTCCAATAGACAAAGTTCTTTACACTACCAACTTTCAAGAAAAAATGATCACTGGATATCAAACAAATTTTGACAAAATTTATATTTTTAGAAAGCTAGATAAATGAAGTCTAATAATTGCCTTGCCATTTTCGGTAACGCTCAGAAACAAAGGCGCTATAAGCAAAAGATTACAGTCATTACACGTAATATCAACCGGTTTCCCGTGTTGTAGCGTGTGTATAATGCTCTGTGAATCTTGCGCATCGCGGATGATCGCCGGTTTTCGTTATGGGTCACCCATTGAGAAGATGTTTCAAGATGCTGGACTGAGGGACCTATGTGTAGAGTCAGGTGTCACTGATATTGGCTCTGTAGCTGGAGTGATGGAATGCTGCAAGTACAACCGTGCAGTCAAGTTGTTGTACGAGGCATAATTTATTCGACAGGCGTGAAAAGGCTTCCTAACCTGTCTAGAAACTAACCACACTGATGACCAGGTTCACCTGGAAGAAAGCCTTAGAGTCGTGAACAGCCTATGTGAAAATGTTTCTCAAGCTGCTGGCTGTGAGATGATTGAGAACCAGTCCTTTGAGCCCATCTTCAAGCTGTTTGATGTCTACCTTGATTACCTGATACAGGAGAATGGGACCCTCTCGGCCTTCTGGATGACTGTGGACATCGTCGAGGTAATGCTAGGCCTGGTTCGGGCATCTAGAGAGGGTGTCTGCATGGGTGCTGCACCTCGCTTTCATTCGTGCAATGATTCCCTGGTGCTTCGCCGACGACAAACTGAACTAAGCACGCTCTCTTCCCTACTATAGTAATTATGTACGAATGTCCCGGCTGGCCAACTGATCACCCAGATGTGCATAAACAATTCATGCAGGGCCAGATATTTTCTGTACAACTTGGTAGGACCTCTTTGGCAGAATCCCAGTCGACCAGAAAATTGAAGAAACCATCAACAAGGACACACAGACCACTGGGGTGGGGGTGGGGGGGGGGGGACAAAAGGTTCAGCCTAAAACCAGGAGCTGACAGTAGGTACTACCTGACATCTGAGTACAGAAGGGCAGAAGCTCATATTATTTTGAGGGAGTTGAGAGACATGGTCAGCAGAAACAGTTTACAGCACTTCAATCATCCGGACCTGCAACTAAGCCGGATAAGAAAAGATGAGACCGATGTTTGTTCATTTGTGGAACTAATCGAGGAAAGCTGAGCCATGATGAAGCAGAACTTGTCTACTGTATCCTGGCCCCACCAGATATTGCCAAAGACCTGCTGAAATTTCACAAAGTTGGAAAAGAAGCATACCGAGAAGATCGTTTGGAAAAAGAGCAACCCATGGTAAACTTTCATGACAAGATGAAAAAAGAGAGCCTGAAGACCTTCCTCAACATCAATAAAAAGCAGACTGGTTACAAAGATAAAGGGAATCAGGTAATCGTGAAGGCAGACCGAAACCTCTTTGGGCGCATGATCATCATTGCTCACAGCAGAGCGCTATCTATTAGAGAGGTTCTAGCACGCCCACTCGGACCTATACCGTGGTCACTGGCAACAGCATTGCTCTCTGCTCAAGACAAACAGAGCTGGAGAAAATTGTTTCACTAGCAGATCTCACTCCGAAGCCTTCAGCTTGTATCATTGATAGAATGAGCCTTGTCCATAGACTCAAAGGGGGTGCCAAGTCATTTGCACATCTAGCAGATGCTGCACTGACGCTAGCTCTGCACGAAGGCACTGATAGTGCCAGGACTGATATCGTGTTCGATGTCTACAGGGATGAGTCCATCAAGAATGCTGAGAAATACAACAGAGGTTCCACCGCTGAAACACAGTGGAAGAACATTGCACCTTGTCACAACATTTTGCAGTGGAAAAAATTCCGAAGAAACCCTGAAAACAAAAATAAGCCTAGATTAAATTTTTGGTCGATCAGTCGAAGCAGCCTGCAGAGAAGGAGAAGCTTCATGATAAGTCACTTTATGTGCAATTTTCCTATGTACAAACGGGCACTTCTGGGGTACTTCGAAACTGGGGAGGGGGCTGTGCACACCAGCCCCCCCCCCCCCCACACACCGGAGCGGCGCCTCTACATGGAGGGAAAGCAGGGGGAGGGGTCAAGCTATAGGAAGCTCAATCCGCAGGAAACAATAGAGGAAGCATTTTTGTATACAGTAAAATATGGAGTCACGGTGTTTGGCACGGTTTCTGAACGGGCACAATGTAAAACACGGCAACAGCTACGCCGGTATGGAGACGGTACGAGGACGGTGGAATGGTAAGATGACGTTATTAGGTCGTTAAGAGAGCGGTTGACCGTTAATGATCGGTGGGGCGCCGGTATGAGGCGGTGGGTCAATGATGAGCGAACGGTGAGAGCCCGGCGAAAACCTGAGGTATTCTAAACTTTTATTCTGTGGGCCTGAAAACCTGGGTATAGACACCAAAATGAACTTTCAACAGCCCTCCAATCCCAAGATATAGCCAAAATATGGCATATAGTACCGTAAATGGCATCTTGTTAACTCTAATTCATGTTGCCATGGTAACAATGACAAGGTACTATATAGCATATTCTTGGCTTATATGATGTATTAGTCATATAGTTGTGTCATTATTTTGGAAAGGGGACTCTAACTTGTCTTGAATGAGTATATTGTGTAATATATTACTGGGATTACTCAGAAATCCTTGATTTTAGGCTATTCGGGGGTCGTTGCTATGGCAACCGTTATAAATGGTAATGTAATTTGCATTTTATTACTTTTCTTCATGGTGAGGTATTCTAAACTTTTATTCTGTGGGCCTGAAAACCTGGGTATAGACACCAAAATAAACTTTCAACAGCCCTCCAATCCCAAGATATAGCCAAAATATGGCATATAGTACCGTACAGGGCATGTTGTTAACTCTAATTCATGTTGCCATGGTAACAATGGGAATGTACTATATAGCATATTCTTGGCTTATATGATGTATTAGTCATATAGTTGTGTCATTATTTTGGAAAGGGGACTTTAACTTGTCTTGAATGAGTATATTGTGTAATATATTACTGAAATTACTCCAAAATCCTTGATTTTAGGCTATTCTGGGGTCGGTACCATGGCAACCGTTATAAATGGTGATGTAATTTGCATTTCATTGCTTTCCTTTATGGTGAGGTATTCTAAATTGTACATTTTTACGCATTCAAAAGTGTTTTTATAATTTTTAAATGACTTTAACTGTTTCTTTGAATAATACCGGTTTTAGTGTAGTGTTGCCATGGAAACTGCTGATTATATGACTAAGCTGCCAGTCTGGAAATGCTATCATATCAAAATATTATGTATAGATAAGGGGCATTTCAAAATGCATAAGTAGATCTTGCCACCTTGAGTGGTACCAATAACCCGAATTTCTGGTCTTGGCCCATGGACTAATACTTTCTTTAGTTCAAACAGTTGCCAAAGCTATCGATCAGTCTTCTAATACGGTTGGTTTGTTCATAGATTTTTCTAAAGCATTTGATAGTGTTGATCATGATGTCCTTCTTTACAAACTTTCTAACTATTGAATTAGGGGAAAACCGTTGACGGCCCAGTTTGTTTAGCTGAATGGTAATTTTTGATGGTACTGTCATTCAAAGGGCCCGATCAACTACATTTTTGGGGCTAGTTATTGATGAAAAACTATCTTGGAAAGCGCACACTGACAATATCTGCAAAATCATTGCTCGCAACACTGGTATCCTTAGCAAATTAAGACCCTTCCTACCCCATTTTATTATGTTATCCTTGTATTCTACGCTTATTCTTCCTCACTTGAATTACGGATTTATTGCCTGGGGCAGTGCAGCAAATTCCCAAATTAATAGACTCTTTATATTACAAAAAAGAGCGATTCGTATTATTAATAATGCAGATTTCCGGGCACACATAATCTTTTTCTGAATTATAACATTTTGAAAATTAAAGACTTGTATATTTTTTCAGCTTGGACAGTTAATGTACAAGCTCAACACTAAACAATTACCTTTGCCTTGTAATGATATGTTCGTAAGAAATGATTCGATTCATAGTTACCTCACTCGCCAGGCGAGCTCTTTTCATCTACCATTAAATAAAACATCTTTTGCACAAAAGACATTTGTTTTTACAGGTCCAAAATTGTGGAATTTTCTTTCAAATGATATTATACAGTGTAATTCGATACAAATTTTCAAAAGGAGACATGAAAGCTTTCTTCTGAATAGTTACTAGGCTATTGCATTCCCCAATCAAATATAATTTGTAGTGTGACTTTATGCAACTTTGATTGTTTCTTTTTATAAACATGTATGTATTTATCAATGTTTTGCGTTTAAAAGTGATTTTTTTGTATTACTGAATCAGTTATTGTTATTGGTTTTTTTTTGTTCTCATAAAATAATAATTTATAATAATTACTTTTACAGGGGGGCTTACACCCTACAAGCTCTGCTTTTAGTAGTCGGCCCTCCTTCTCTTCCCTTTCAATTTCATGTTTATTTTTTTAATGTATTGTATTTTGCAAATTAATCTATATGTATAATATGTGAATATGTTAAAATGTACCATCATTGTAAATATGAACGATTGAATGAGGAAAAATAAATGAATTGAATTGAATTGAATTGATTGTCTCTAAGAAATTTGGATAACTTCCACTTATGCAATATACAGCAATACATGTTGTATTATAAGCCAATCAACATCCAAACATCAAGCTTCAAATACAATTATGGGATAATTATGAGCAGGTTTATTCTATTGAAAACTACCAAATAATAATGGTCAGACAAACCCTTGTGCCTAGCAAATGCAATATCTTTACAGTGTTTCCAACTTCATATCTGAGCTCTCAAGCAAACATGCCTCCTATTACTAATCCCCAGTGTTGCTCAACAACACAGCATGACCGAGAATACTGGGGAAGAAAGGGAGAGAAAGAGAGAGAGAGTGTGTGTGTGTGTGTTCCCCTACCACGAGTGAGGGTTGACCTCTGTACAAAGTGACCCAAGAGAGATAAGGGAGAGATGAAACAGGGGGAGAGATCTACTCTGTTGTTCCAACACTATGTATCTACACTGGATCATGCACATTATCACAATGACACTGTTGCATAGTATATCACCTAATTTGCAATTAGAGTAGGTTCTGAATGATAGATTGTAAATTTGGAAGCTACCATTCATGATATTAAACTTACCTTTTCTTTATCAACCCTAGACTAGCTTTATTGTATTTACATACTCCAATACTAGATGGAGGATAAACGTTCATATAGCAGTTCGGTACTTCGTTTATAATTTGACATACTATATTCTTTGCATCAGAAAGTTCAAACCTCAATGGAACTACTCTTACAATGTATACTTCTTTTCTGACACAGAAATCAAAGTCAATACTTTTAAGAACGGTAAGAGTACCACGTGCGTCGATCACAACGTGCCCAGCACATTTTTGCTTGTCTGTGCTGCATGCACCCACTGTCCAAACACACACATACAAGGTATCTGATTGGTCGATCAATTCCAGACGCATGCGCATTAAACAGCATACGTATGGAAAAGGGCACACGTGTGCTAATAAACTAGTAGGCGTGTGCTATCGCACCTTGCACACGTCTGCTAAGTAACAGGCGGTGATTGGTCAATTAGCAGACGTCTGCCTGTTATTTAGCAGACGTGTGCCGCGTTCCATACGTCTGGGGCATGTGAATAAAGTCACCAACGGCCTTCCATACATGCACTGTAAGTATCGTATACCATTTGCTAGCTGTTAAGTGCTGACTTGTTGCTCTTAAATGACGAAGAAGTGACATGTTTCCGATGTGGAATATAAAGCAAATAAGCACCTTTTGGTTTCATGCGATGGCGAACTATCGCTTCCTCGGTGATCTGAATGTATACGCTTCGGAAAGATAGCTGCATCCAAATCGCCTCGGAAGTGATAGTTAATTGTCCCATCACCTTCTCCAACGGTAATCATTTGCTTACTAATTCTGTAATCACCTAACAATGGTACACACATTTGAATATAGCCTAGATGGAAGATTCCAAATACATTGCATTTCTCCTCATAATTCATGAAAACGATTAAATTCACAGATATTGTAGTTTATTCTAATTTGCCGTGAAATGACGAAACTTGGCCGTTGAAATTTGGATTTTAAAATTTTATTTAACAAGTTTTTTTTGGTGGAGAAATAAGTCCACATGGACACCTGCTCATGCTAAATATGAATAAAAATGCCTGTAGAAATAGTACAAGCGGTTAAAAAAAAAAAACATAACATCTGAAATTCAGGAGAGTTGGACCACCTCCTGAGGAGGACGGGTGCAAAATGTATGGTAATAGGTATATACACTTGAAGCCACTCTCTTTTTGTAGTGTCTAGCATCAGTTATTTTTTTCCACATCAGCAGGCTGATGTTTACAAGCTTCATATGAAGTGTTTGTAATACATTAATACACAATGATCTGGAAATTGAATTACTGGCCTATATTACAACACGGTAGCTGCGCTATTACAACTTCAAATCCAAATTTGAAGAAAAAGGAACATCAAATCTTCTGTATCTCCTATGTGTCATGAAATAAACAGAACATATAAGGTTTTCACATTGTTTGTGTCCGATGTATTATCAAACCCAAGGATTCAAACTTCATAGAACCAAATTTGCACATAAAATCATTATTAAACATCTAGTATGATACAATGATATACATGTATTATGCAAAAACACTGTAGGTGGATAATTCAACATATTACATTTGTTTTTCAAGATATCTGGGAAATGATACATGTAATTCTTAAGTTGTAATAAACACTTTGAATGAAACTAAGATGAAAAATAAACAATACATGGCAAGTCATTAACAACGCAAAATGTGTTGATCGTTTATATCTTTAATCTAATTTATCAATTTAAATCAGGCATTTAACTTTGCTTTCCTCTTTCCTGGCCGCCATCTTTTGCACTCAGAATATCGCAGTGGTGGATTATATTATATTGATTATATTTTTTCATTGTTACCTTCCTTGAAAGTGCCGAATGAATAATAAAGAAATATTGCTAAACTTTAATTTGAAGAATAATTTTTTTTTACATCAACCATCAGAGGCTATATAATATACTCTGATATAACCTCCTTTTTAGTCTATTTTATAGTCTATTCTTTTTTTTATCTTGCATTCTACCTTAAAGTTCTATTTTTTTCCTATTTGATATTCTACTCAATTTCGTACTTTATTTTTCTTTATATTTTTCTTTATTTTAAAATCTATATTCTAACGATATCAATAGCAGCGAGACGTACTGCAAACTTGGGACTGATTTGAATCAATTGCAACTCTGTATAAGCATGTAGGTCCATGGAATAAGACGGGGCCGAAAATTCTATTTTTCAAAGTCTCCTTCAAACCTTTTCCAAGCTTTTTTCATTTGCTGCGTTGATAGCTCAATCTCTAAATAATCCTGCTCTCTTTTTTGCGGGTGGCGATTTTTAAACCATCTACGTCGGTGAATGATTCTGATGCTTAACTTGTCCAAGAGTATACCGCAATAAACATCGTCAAACGGTATTCTCGCTGGATATTCTCTGGATATCAGATACAGTTTTTCGACTACTTGATGTGACATAACATACCCATGCCCGAATGGAAATCGAGGCCACGTCTTGCCAGGGTAGATGTCCTCTGGTATGTACCATTTACTTTTTACGTTACGATGTGGACTTAACTCCCCTCCCATTGATCCCAGCACGAATTGAGAGTGATCGTTTGGGGGTAAATCGTCGAGGTCGTTGACCAGGGTCACAATATCAACCATGACATCGTCATCCATTGACATCAAGAATTCACTGTTATTGCAAAATTGTAAGGCCCATTTAAATCCCATGACGAGCTTGACGGTAAGATTGTAATAACTATCGTGGAAGCCCACCTTCAGGATATCTCCATGTCTTCGGGCCTCTTCCTGGATGTTTTCTCTCTCGTCTTGTGCTTCGGAATCTCCCACGATAAAAAGCAACCTCGTGGACACATTATATTTCACGGCCCCACTGATATACGTCTGTCTGGCGGCATTCCTGCGTTCAGTATGACCTGGTGCTGATTTGACTAAGACAAGTAATGTGATATTACCTTTTCCAGCATAACACTTATCGACAGGATTGATTAAAAAGTCATATATATCTAGTTCAGCTCCTGGTTCCCAGTGTACATTTTTCATCCATCCGCGCAATGGAGCCGGATTTAGTTTATGTTTGGGTGGCATATTTTGTGCCGTGACATTATATCCAACAGCGTTGACATTTCTGTTTTTCCCATTTGTAAAACCAGCTCTTGGTGCTAATCTTCCTTTGGTTACTTTTTCTACTTGATAAGACGTAGAGAATATGTTATGGTAGATGGTAGTAGTAGCAGCAATGCAGAACACATAAATAATAAGCCGTTTCTTTATATATCCCATCGTGTTGACTGGTTAATTCCACTGATAAAAAGAGAAGGGTCCATTAGTATGCTGGCTATAACTATCGACAATTGTATCTTCAGAGAGATCCCGTCTGTGTATATCCAACCGTGCGTTAACGTTGGTCTATCACTCTTACACTGGTTACATTTGGTAGAAAGTTGATCACAATGATAACACGTGGTGAAAATTTGAAATACTGTCGATATTCCAAATCAGTCACTCGAAATATACAAAGTGTCTTCCCTCCTTAAGCCGTTTTAAAGACGTAGATACGATCCACCTCCATTACATTCGGTCGCTGCTGCCACACGATGAGTTGAATTTATTGCTCACCTCTCAGACAGTATGCGGCCTATGCTAGGCTTACAGACAAACAAACATAAAAAGTACCTAACACAGTGGCGGGTTCAGGGGGGGGGGGCACAGGGGGCACGTGCCCCCCGGTAATAAAGGGGGGGGGAAGGGAAACAAGAAAAGGGAAAAAAGGACTAAAGGGAGGGGGAAAGAAAAAGAAAGAAAATGGAAGAGAGAAAGAAGAAGTAAAGAGGGAGGAGAGAAAAGGGCATTTTGTTTTATGTCTAGTGGTGAAAGAAGTTGAGTTCTCTCAAAAAATTTACTGACATGGAGGACAAGAGTTAATTTTGTATTTCAAGTACATACCAATACCAGTTGTTGTCAGGGGCGGATCCAGCCGGCAGCGAAGGAGGGGGTCCAATTCATGAGAAAATATTTAGCGGCGACTCATCCGACCGGCCGAAAGGGCGGGGGGGGGGGGGATGAGCACTAATATTTGTTTTACTCGACACCTCCTTCTTCTTTTCTTCTTGTACATATTATCATTTCTATCATCAGTTTAATGTTGTTTTTATTATCATCATCATTATTATCTTTAATAATCTTTTTTCTTTTTTCTAATCGGTCTGTAAATATTACTATTTTAACTTATTAAGTGTGTACATGTCTGTCGGGGACCCCACCGGAAATAAGCTCGTGGGTTATCCTGTTCAAACTGACTTAATTTTGATCTGTTATTCTTGTAAAGTGTTGTATGTTAGAAGCTTGACGAATACAAATCAATAAATCAATCATTGGAGTAAAATACGAATTGGCGCCGATGCTCCACGTGTCTGAGGGGGGGGGGGGGGGGAGGGGGATGTGAGTGCTCGTATGTAAGAATGCATGTACATGGATATGATGTTATCCTTGCATTAATGTACACTCTAAAAAATATTGGGCAAAAAATTGCCCAATTTTACCCAACATGAGGGCGATAATGTGTCCAACCAACTGTTGGGTAAATCAAAGATTTTGCATGATTTACCCAGTGTTGGATAAAAGAAAATACCCAACTTTTAACCAACAAAGATTTACACAATCAGAAATTCACCCGATTCTCCCCTTAATGTGTAGCATATTAGACACTAGTTGGGCAAATAAGTTGGATAAAATATGAAATGTGTAATAAAAAGACATTAGTACCGCGGCGGGACTCGAACCGGGGCCTTGTGATTCACAGTCCCGTGACATATCCACTCGACCACGACACATCTAATATAAGAATTGAACCCTATTGTTGCATAATTGTTGCCCGACTTACGTTTGCCCAGTAACATCTGCCCAACTAATTTTGAACATTTAATTGGGTAAATATACGGGAGAAAATAACCCAAATGTTGGACAAAAATGGCCCAACTTTAATTTGCCCAATAATATTACCCAATTATTTCATTGGTTACTACATGATTGGTAGGAAATAACCCAATTGTTGGACGATATTTGCCCAACATCGATTTGCCCAGTAACACCTACCCAACCTATGTTTACCTTTCATGAGGTAACTTCATATAGTAAATGGTTGGAAGAAAATTACCCAATTATTGGACAAAATTTGCCCAACTTTGATTTGCCCAGTAACATCTGCCAAACTTTTTTTTACAGTGTATAAATGATTATGAATATGAATGAATGAATTATCATTGTATCAGTGAACTTAAGAAAGAACAAGTACGTGATCAACAATTGCCGCCTTTTTATTTTTTCAGGGACAACATTTCCAGAGCATGACGAAGAATCTTGAGGCTTTCTTCGATTCCTCAATGCACGTTAAAGTCAACGTTGCCATTCGTCATTTTTATCTGATCCATTGTGGAGGTGTAGTATAGAGAACACTTCTTAACGGCCGTCTGGAGGCCGCCAGCCAGGATAAAAAAGGTAGCTATATAGAATGTTGCCCTTTAAGTTGGAAAATATTTTCTTATCTCTTTTCATGAAATGATTCTGAGAGTATGATTATTTATTCTTGATAGATAGAAATCACAACATCATATCGTCCTTTGTATCTGATCTATTGTGGAGGTGTACTATAGAAGACACTTCTTGAAGGCCGTCTGGAGGCGGCCAGCCAGCATGGGCGTCAATCTTTCTTAGAATGTGGTGAGGACACAATAGAATAAAATATGTAGTGGTGCGTCATTGCCGCGTTCCACGCTTGGGTGAACAGGAGGGTGACTGAGGGGGGTTTTGGCCTCCTCAGAAGTTGAACGAAAATTGAATTTTCAAACTCATTTGGCGCGATTCGGTGCATACTTTCTAGTAATATGTGACTGAAAATCATTGACTAGATTCCAATGGATTTTTTTTCTCCTGAAAGGGGAATTTCTTGTGTCACTATTTCAAAGACTCGGAGACATATTTGTAATATACAAGCTTTCTTATTGTCATTATTATGTGAAATGATTCCATGGAGTATCTTGATAACAACAGTTAGGTTTAAAATTAGTTACTACATGTACCTGCCTTGTTATTCATTATCACTAACATAACGTTTTGGTATACTGTTTTGGTAGATTTTAAAATATTTGTTCCATCACTTTCGTCAAATATTGAGTGTTCATCCATTGTGACACTGTGTAAGACAAAACAAAAAAAAGGCAACTTGTAAGTCATGGTTGTAATTTGTAAAAACGAAACTATATGAAATATTATCTAAAGAATGAATAAAACGGATGTAAGTGCGGAAAATAGTGACCATCAAGATATTTAATATTTTGATAACTCTGAAAATATCAAAATAACATACAAGGTAATATTCCATTTAACATACCGGTTAGTTTGATAACTTTCCATTTATCATTAATTAAATGTCTACAAAATGCTCGGTCCACCTCATATTAACGATAAAGAAAAAACATCATCAGTTTACACAACTTCACTTAACATAGAAAGATATAGTGTATGACGTTATCTCCTAATTAGTGAATCCAACATTTTAGTTAGTCGAAATGTTGCAACTCGGCGATAATCATGTTTTATACTTGAAATCTCGGAGTTTGTGGTAGACAATGTTTAATCAGAGTGGCTAGAATACTATAGTTTAACAGCTGCTGAGCTCCATTTTGTAGCAAGCTCAAAACATTCGATCATAAATAACTCGGAAGTTGCGGGAATACGATTCGAGTTCAAGAATACAGTTTGTCATGTTTGTTAGCAACCCTTACCATAACACCTGATTAAATTATATTTTGAACAAACTGAATTCGAACTGAAAGTATAATTGAATATTATCATAAAACTAGTAATAAGTGATTTATTCATAACATTTGAGATTTCTTCTAAATCAGTATATTACCGAACATGTTTGTTTAAAGAAAACACAGACACAGATAATACATTAAACAAATCAAGGATTCTTTTAAAGTTTTGACCTATGGCAGTGACAACTCGAGATAGTAATGCTGAATTGTAATTCAGATCATGTCTATCCTAATCTACAAATGAAATAAAATTGCAAGTACTTATTATGCATTTCAAAAGGTCATCCTTGTTATCGTTTTAATTTTTCAAACAAAATATACACTAAATTAAAATGTTAGTGCATTACTGTATTGTTGAAAGTCCCGGTAAATAAAGGTCCATGGAAAATGAATTCCCAAACAATAAGCCGTATTCATAAAAATAAGTAATTACTAACTAGTAAAAGCTTTAAGTAAAAGCATAAGCTAAATAAGGAATTGCTAAAATTCACATTAATACATCTTCACTTTAATTTTGATAACACCTGTTACTTGCCGCGGTTGGCACTTTTCTCAAGTACTTAGTTACAGCAAGCAGCTCCAAAAATAGCGTGGTTTTTGTGAAAATTCAATTCAAGGTTTATTAAAAAATATCTTCGCAGCCGTAGAAGGCTGAATTGCGATACCATTCACAACATGCAAAATTACAAAAATATACATATAAATGACAATGAAGAAATTAACGGTGTAACAAAAAAAAAACCATTTGATTTTGTCCAATTCATTGTCAAAAGGGCTTAATAAAATTTTAAAAAATCTGTGGTCAATCGTTCACGCATACAGCATTCTTTGTATTCATCACCTTCACCGACTTCCGCACTCAAATACAAAGTTCTTGAATTATTTTTATTGGGTTATTACCCTCAGACGATCTCTAAATGTTTGGTGATGCATGTTGGTGTGTATAAATTCATAAGTTTGCGGTTATATCCTTCTCCAATAACATTTCTATTCATGAAAACCATTCAAGAGAAAGTAAATGTTACAATATTCAACAGTTTACTGTCCTATCCGAGGGAACGATTTTTGTTCTCAAACTCAAGCCGACCCCGTTCGATCATCTCGTTCCTTATCAGCTCTGTATAATGGTAGTCGTCGCGTATCAAATCTGTACAATATTTCGAAGTGTTTGATTTAAGCTTGATTTGTTCGGCCCGTTTATCTTTAGAGTTATTCTTATCAGAGACTATACATTTATCAGACGCATTACGTAACATGGTCCGCAGATGGGCGAGATCATGTGAGAATGTCGAGCCGTAAGCGCGAACTTTCTGCCAAAAAGTACGATTGAAATAATCGTAGAGCATCACGTCGCCGGCGTTCCATACCTTGATTTTCTCCACTGCACCTTCAGGTAGGGGATAACGGTGCGAGCCGCTCCGAACTCCAAGTTTTATGTAAAGAACGTCTTCAAAGTCCCAACACATCATCTTTTTCAGAAGAATCATTGATTCATCGTAGTATTCGAGTATCATCATGAGATCTATTTCGGTGGATAATTGCTGAATTTTGTCCTTTATGACTCTCATATTCTCATCGTTCTTATGATCGAGTCCAAAGTCGTACAATTGTCCGTTTCTCCGTCGAAACCACATATTTGAATTCATGTGATAATATTTCTGTGGATTTGAGATAAAAGTCATGAACGGATTTATGGTTTTGATCTTGAGCTTATCGGCCATTTCGTAGTATCCGAATTCAGATTCGAGTTGTGTTACCGGGTTTCGAATAATCGAAATAAACGTAGCGTTCGGTACCGAAATTTCCATCTCTTTTCTGTTAAAGCGAATGTGATTTACCAGGAAATCGTAGTCTTGGCGTGTTCTGTTAGGGATTTTGAAAACCATAGAATGATGAAATAGTTTAGTGTTGGAGATAATATGGCTCTTTTTACTCATAGCGAAACTCAGGTTTCGGCGGTAACCGAACCTTTCCAGAAGAGCTGCAGTAGTTGTCGAACCCGTCTTGTGTGTCTTGATGAATACAATCCGCTGTTTCGATCTGCATGTCCAGTTGACGTTTGAATTTGCATTCGGCATCATTCTAAAGGTGTGAAAAATAAATAAATAAACGAGACTGATGATGTTGATTATGATACTACTACTACTAATGAATAATGATAATGATAATAATAACAATAATAATAATAATTATAATTATAATAACGATAATAATGATATTAATAATAATAACAATAATATCACTATTTCAGGCCATTTTCACAACTTTGCCATTCCAACTGATTTTTCATATAAATTCAATAGTAGAATTCACGATCTTTGCCTTGGAATAAGCATTTTACATATTTTAATTAAATTGCTTCTCATTCAAGGACATGTTGCATGCACGCTTTTCGTAAAGCGTTCATTGCTTTTTCATGAAAATATAAGAACACTCTGATTTTATTGAGCGACGTGAAAATGGTTATAGCAAACTCATAATATTTTATACAATTTTATGATGAGTGGAATTTAGATGTTGGTTATGAGCATATAATTCAAGGATATTAATTTGCGTGTGTGTGTGTGCGTGTGTGTGTGTGTGTATGTGTGAAGACTAAACTTTATTGGTTGAATTGAGTTGAGTTGAGTTGGGTTTGTAATGATTAATGGTAATGTTTTCTTTTTCATTGCTATTTGAATAAGTTCATAAAGAAATTGTTACATATTGATGTCATACATTACAATGAGTCACAATTGTAAAGATGTGCATGAGCCATGCAAAATAAACCTGCTTTGGAACATTATACCAAGATTGTCAAATGTATGCTAATTTTTTTATCTGTCTCGATTATTTATCTTATCGGGTTTCGCGCCTTCTTCCTTCTAATACAAGTTCTTTAAGTATATGTACGTTCTTACGTATAAATTGTATTGTTTGAACAGATGTCAAATATGTTTGTCAAATTGAATGGAAGAAAATAAATGTTCATTGAATTGAATTGAATTGAATCTGTGTAGCTGTTAAATTAAGAGTACATAGCAGAAATAAGTACACTCTGATTTTATTGAGCGACGTGAAAATAAGTATAGCAAACTCAAAATATAAAACGCGTGGTTAGGTAAGACTAGCCGTAATGTTTGTCCTACCTACCTAGCAAATTATTACTGAATGCAATTTGCATTCTATTGAAATACAATTATTCGTAACATATTACAAAATATGTGTTTTCAATCATGGTGGATAATAATAATGTATATAGATCAAATCGACTTGAGAGATTAAAGTATTCATCCCATCCCATCCCTTAAGAAATATCTTGTTAATGAATATGTATATTAAACTAGGATTATTTTTTACATCAACGCCCTTTCTCTTTTTTTTGTAATTGGATTTTTCTGGTTAAAGATAAACTTTAGTACTGGTAATGCGATTGCATTGTGAAAGAAAAGGTGTGGAAAGGATCAGAAACAGTTGATCATGTAGCATGTAAGTATTGGTGTGCACTGCAAGGTTCTGGAGTCATCAAAATCACAATAAATTTGACCGAGTCTTGGTAAAGTAACAAGCACCGTACACAGAAAGCTATATATGGGACAACGCAGATGGTGTCGGGGCTGGTACTACCTTGATTTCCTTGTCTTTCTATGCTCATTACTCAGCCAGTATACATTTTCTTCCAAAATTGTTTGGCACATGTCATTTATTTGTAATCTTGAACATTCAGTGTAAGTTTCGTTTGATTCTGTGAGAATTAATTTTCTTTTTTTTACCACTACTGGAGTTTATCTTTAAATTCTATTTGTTGATGTTTTGTGTCATTTTAATCTTTGTTTTTCTATCTTGTTTTTAGTATATTAAAGAAACCTTTTAAGTAAATTGTATTATCTTTGGGAATAACCTGAATAGGCCATCGTCCTCTGTTTTCCAGCCATATTATGATTTCAATTGCAGATGTTTCATTTTAACGTTTGATATTGTATATATGCATATAAATTGTGCTTGTGTTTTTTCATTCGGATGTGGAAATAAAACTTGAACTTGAACGTGTAACTGGTACTGATAAATGATAATTTGTATCGAGGCCCTCAACAAAGATTTGTGCGTTAAATTTGATAATATTATATAAATGGTCTATTGAGTGACTCTTGCTGAATAACACATACAAGTGCAAAGGAATGGGTGTCGTGGTTTATTCAATATGGCCTTGGACTTCAAAACGAAAGGTACAGGGTTTCTGTCCCAACCAAATTACTTAAGTCCTTACGTCAAGACGTTAATCTACATGAGGTAATCTCCACACGGTATGGAGAAATTTAGTTGAATACTTGAACGCCTTGTCAGGAAAAAAAAATCGGCTACGTAAGCAAGGGTATACTTTACATTGTCAAGTGCAGTAGAGTATAAGATTATAGGAGCTTCGCTGTATTGTAATCACCATCATGATCACGATCATGAGGTTTTACAATAACCAAGATGAACATAGACTGACCCAATATTCTTTAAATCACATGACCTGCATATGGGATTACACACATGTGTCATGAAAGTAAAACCTCTCAGCTTTGTCTTGTCACATATACGCCGATTATATTATAGGGGAATTGAAGAGCGACATCCAAATATAAGTTGATTCATGATGATGTACAGGGCTGTATACAACTCAAATTTTGTTATTCAGACATCTAAATATATTTCATAGATTTTCAAATATTTTTGCAAATAATTTTCTCAGACCTGCTAAGCTCCACCCTAACAAAATGTTCCAGATCTCATTCATCTTGTGATATCATCTGTCAATCATAAGTGAGCTAACAAGAGACAGTGGTATGTAATTTCCCCCAGCTCAGTACATGCCCACAAAAGAATTGCATTCTTTCATACAATACCTCCACATCACCTTGCTTTTCCTGGTAATGCTACATCACGTCTGACATAGCAACTCCTATATCGGTATTGTATAGTCTATTGTGAACAGGTTGGCAGGTTTTGTAGGGTGGAGCTTAGCAGGTCTGAGAAAATTATATGAAATAATATTTAAAAATCTATGAAATATATTTCGATGTTAGAATAACAAAATATGAGTTGTATGCATCCCTGCACATCAACAGGAATCAACTTATATTTGGATTTCAACCTTAAATCGCGGCGGATTTCTACTGTGATATTCTCAAACAATCACATACAAAGAATGATAAAGCTCAACTAAAACTTCTATTTAAGCTGATCATAAAATTGTGGAATAAACATGACAGTCATTTCGAGAGAGATCTTACCTGTCTTGGCTGTATGTGGGCACCATCCTCATACCGCTAGTTTGACTATCAGGATAGACACAGGTCAGGATGAGAACGAAGCAGACTGAGATTAAGACTAACCCAATAAAGGTCCGTCTCTGTCGTGAAATACCTCTCGTCATCATGGCATCTCTGGAGCATTCGTTTTGGTAGATGCTGAAAAGGCGAATATGGCAATAACACAAATATGTATATTCAAACATATAATGTAATGTGCAATATTTAGAGATTTTGATATTGGCTAAAATGTGGTTACCTCAGTCTTGGTCTTCGCCAGCTCCTAGTAACAACTGAACTACCCTCTCCTGTTTCATCCCAGGATCCAGACCTTGCAAGAGGACCCGATGTTATACGTGTCAGGTTATTTCTGACGCCACTGTGATTCAGAGACCCATTAGGCTTGTTTTTATCAGCTCGAGATTGCCAAATAGTCCGCTATTTCTGATTTGGGAAATAATCCCGAAGTTACAAATTGCGTCTTCATCAGCTCAAGACTTCGACCTCGAAACTTAAAACTCGAGCTCGAGAAATTAGCTCGGGATATTTTGCTTGAGTCTTCGGGCTGGTGAAGGAAGACGCACCGGACAAATAGCGGGATATTTTGAAAACTAGCCCTAGATATCTTGGGATGATTAAGGCTGATGAGGACGCAAATTAACTGGATAATTTGTGATCGGGATAGTTAACAGTCTACCTGAATGTACTCCTGATGGTATCATAGATATGTATGCTGACGATACGACACTTACCGTCAGTGCAAATGATGCAACTGTTGTGGAAGAAAAATTAACTGTTGCGTTAAACAGGGTCATGGCATGGATTAAGGAAAATCGTCTTGTTCTTAACACTGAAAAAACTTGTGTCATGTTAATAATAATAGACTATCCTGCTAATCTCAAGAAAATTGAATCTTTCACCATTTCATTAAACGGCAATTTGATCAAAAGAGTTCAATTCACCAAATGCTTAGGACTTTTGTTAGATGAAGAATTGAAATGGTCTAAACAAATCGAAAACGTAAGTAAACTTACCCAGAAAAACATTTAGCATGATAAAGAGAGCAAAGAGTTTTTTGCCTCAAAAATCCTTAAAGTTTCTTTATAACAGTCTAGTGTTGCTACGATTAGATTACTGCTCTGTTGTATGGTCGAACCGATTTCATTCTCATACAACTAAGCTGCAAAAAATTCAAAAGAGGGCCGCAAGAATAATATTGAACAAGACATATGACACACCGTCGGCTGATTTGTTCACAAGTCTTAAATGGATGACACTAGACAAGCGGTTTGAGTTAAGTCGCGTTATGATGATATATAAATGCGTTCATAACTTAGCACCTTCTTACCTTCAGGTAGGCTTAATCAATCCTAATGATGTACATGAGCATCATACAAGGCAAATAGACAGTGGATGTTTACGTGTGCCTAGATTTCACACTGATTGTTATAAGTGTAGCCCAATTGTTTCTTCCATATTTGAATGGAATAAGCTAGATAATTCATTGAGAACGGCTTCCTCTGTCAATTCATTTAAGAGATTGTTCAAACAAGTTGTAATTTGTGAATGGCTCAGCCGTACATACACTACGTGCATGTTATTCACATAATTGCGACTTAATTAATATTTTCCTATTGACATTACTGTTAACTAGGTTAATATGTTTATTTTGCAAACGAGTATTATTTTTGTAACTGTTCTGTATAAATGTTATAAACGATGTAAATATGTTAATTCAGGGCCCCATGGAAGACCACTACTTGTTGGTGAATGGGCTACCCTGTCAAAAGATTAGAAATAAATAAATAAATAAATAAATAAAAACAAAGCGGGATATTTGGCAATCTCGAGCTGATGAAGACAGGCTACGTCACTGGTAGCTTCACTTGCACTACCGAGGACAAGTGCCATCAACTATACGTCGGGGAAGCCAAGATAAAACTATCCAACAGATTGACCGAATATTTAATTCAACAAGCCTGACCACAACACGAGTGACTTCCAAGTGAGCGTCCTCATGGATGATTTCCAATCTGGGCCCTGTTTCATAAAACTTGATATCAATAACAAGTTACAAGCTACTGTTATAAGCTACTGTTATAAGCTACTGTTATAAGCTACTGTTATAAGCTACTGTTATAAGCTACTGTTATAAGCTACTGTTATAAGCTACTGTTATAAGCTACTGTTATAAGCTACTGAAGTCATGGCATCTGATTGACTGAGAGAAAATTTGTCATAGAAATTTAGCAGTTGTTATAGATAAAAAGTTTTATAAAACGGGCAAAAGATGCGGTGAGGAAAGAAAGAGAGGAACGTCTTATCCACTTTGTCGGCTGTCTCCAAATTTATTAGACGAACGTTTCTTTCCACATTTTTCTCCATAACTTGATTGTTGTCTTTTCCTAATTTTTTTTCTTTCTGTTCTCTTTTTCTTCCTTTTTCATTTCCTCTTTACTTTTTTCACCTTACCCCTTCTCTCACTTATCCGCTGTGACTACTTCGAGAGAGACTAAAACTATAATACTTGTGTTTTTTTCTTGAAGTTTTACCTCACTAAAATATCAGCAAAAAAAAAAAGATTTAAAATTCGCAACCCCGAAAATGGGACCTGAGAGTTCAAGAGCAGGCGCCGCACTCGTTCCAATCACGCCGCACCGATTGATTGCCCGCTTAGGTTTCACTAGCCTATAGACAAGGCCTCGTGTCTGATAATGATATTTATATCTGAAGCCGAGCGATTAAAACGAGACTAATCGCCAAAACCCGAGTGAACGCAAGAGCGAGTGGCGTCAGCCAAGAGGCCTTTAGTAATCTGGTTTGTGTTTCTTATGTTGACCTTTGTTTCCGACTGGAGTTCTCTACCAAAATAGTAGCGTCCAATCAGCGAACGTATTCTCACATGACGTCAGCATATTTTGAACGAAAACGAGTTGGACTGGTTCATTTTATATACAGGAAAAGTCCAATCATCTCACTTACAATTTTGGGCTCAAATCATCAAACGCTTCCCATTTTATTGTAATTTTGCATGTTAATTAGATTTGAATGTGATATTTTGTATTTATCTTTCATATGTTCATCTCATAAGCAAAATGTATTTATGTCTTTTACCTTTTCTTACATGTATTGATAATGAACGAATCACGAACGAAGCCAACCGGGAGATGGCCGTTCTGATTCGTCACAATAAATCCCAAGTTGGCGTAATAGCATGCTAAAGTGTACCTATGAATAATTCATGCAGAAGAGCAAAAGCCAGAATCCAAAAAGCCTTGTGGCTAACGCCACTCGATCGCTCGTTCACCCCGGGTCTCTAGATCTCTCTCGTCGCAGGCCACACTCATCTCAGCCGCTGATTGGGGTGGAAAATAGCCCGAGTCACGAGGCCTTGTCAAAAGGCTAAGGTATTACATAATAACTATATAGCCACGGTGCCGACTAATCTTGGCGCAATTAACTGTATATGTATGTGGTCGAGGGAAATGGCCGTGCGCATACGCCAGTATATATATAGTTACTTCGTTAACAAAATAAAAAAAAACGGCCCCGGGTTTATAGGGTTAAATTTGTAGACATTGGGACATTTGTAAACAGAGAAACAGTGCAATATTTTAATATTAATCATCTTGGTCAAGATATATCTGATTGCAAGGAAATTGTTGAATTATATAATGTTTACTTTACAATTATTGGATTAGACATAGTAAACAAATTGCCTCATACTGTAAATACTTTTGATAAGTTTTTGCCTCCTAGAAACTTTTTAAATTCTTTTTTTCTCAGACCTATACAACCTAGTGAAATATTGCAAATTGTGTCTGAACTTCAAGTAAATAAAAGTCCTGGGTATGATGGAATTCAATGCGGCGTTCTTAAAAAATCTATTCATTATTTAGTTACACCTCTATGTAGTATTTTTAATTTGTCAATAGATAAAGGGATATTTCCCAATTCCCAGAAATTAGCCAAAGTTGTACCCATATATAAAAAAAAGGGGAAAAGTCCATTTTATCTAACTATAGGCCCATTTCCATTTTATCTGTATTTTCTAAGCTGTTTGAAAAACTTGTTCATAAACGTTTATTGTCGTAATGATATCATATCTAAAAAGGAATTTGGTTTTAGACCTAGATATTCTACTTATATGGCATTAATTGATTTTTGTGATAAAATAGCTAATGCGTTTAAGAATAAACAATTTGTTATTGGCACTTTCCTTGATCTATCAAAAGCGTTTGATTGCATAGACCATCACATTCTTATACACAAATTGAGATATTATGGTATAAGAGGTACTGCCTTAGATTGGTTTAAGAGCTATCTTCACAATCGCAAACAGTATGTACATCTTAATGGGTATGCATCCCTTTTACAAAATATTAATATTGGTGTTCCTCAGGGATCTTTTTTAGGCCCCTTACTTTTTATTATGTTTATAAATGACTTACAGTTTATCAGCAATATCTTTATGCAGATGATAGTAATTTTTTTATAACTGGAAATAATATACAGGATATGTGTGCAATATTAAATAAGGAATTATGCAAAATAAACCAGTGGTTTTTAGCTAACAAATTGAAACTAAATACTGATAAAACATCGTGCATGGTATTCCACACCAAAAACAAATTTATTGATATAAATCGCATGAATGTAAAAATTGCTGGTTTTGATATTCCAGTTGTAAATACAACTAAATTCTTAGGAGTAATATTAGATAATCATTTGACATGGAAATATCAAGTCGATGACACATGTTGTAAAATGTCAAGAGCAATTGGTGCAATCAGTAGAATAAGTGCAATTGTACGAACACATATCCTTTTAAATTTATATTTTACTATGATCTTGCCTCACCTTATGTATCGCAACATTGTGTGGGGAAATTGTGCACAATATCTTTTAAATCGTATTCATATTCTACAAAAACGTGCAATCAGAATAATTACGAAGTCTAAGCCTTACTCTCATTCAGATCCTTTAGTTGAAAAAAATGAAATTATTAACTATTTATGATATTCACAAATTTGTAACCTGTACATTTATGTATCAATATATCAATAATACCTTGCCAAAATTCCTAGAAAATGGTTTCATAAAGAAAAAATATGTGTACAATATAAGACGGACCAATAATTTGTATGTTCCTAATTATAAATATAATGTCTCTAGATGTACTATCAAATACTCAGGGCCGATCATGTGGAATAATCTTTCGAATACCTTAAAATGTACCAAAAGTCTTCCAGTTTTTAAACGAACATATAAAAATCATCTTTTAAATTTATATTAATTTGCCTTCTCCTTTCCTCTTCCATTCCTTTTACCCATCCGTTTTGTTTTGTTATTGTAGTTGCTGCTGTTGTATTGTTAGTTACTTAGTTAATGTTTTTGTTAGATTTGATTTGCATATATATACTTAAGGGATTGACCATAGACAGGCCTGTAGGCCTATTGTCGATCCCACCATTAGCTGTTATGTTATATGTATGGTGTATTCTTGTTTGTCTTTTGATTGTTTTGTATTTTTTATCAGATTGTGGAAATAAACTAAACTTGAACATTTGGTGGCTATATTTGTCGGTAATCGGTGGCCTCTACACCATCCACTGTCACTGAAAAAGGCCTAGCGACGCCCCTGCCTGTATGCGGATAAGAAACGTTGAAAGAGTAGCGGGTAATAGGCGCATTTATACTGGATCATACAAATTTTATACCCGGTGTCTACAATTAACTCAGGATTTATAAGTGAAAATCAACTCGAACCTCTATTCCACACTAATTGGTGTTTGTACAAGCATGGCCTTTCTTACAGTAGGTCCATGGTACAGGGCGGTGACTGAACCTTTTGAGTGGTACAGTGTGATACGTAGATTAAATGTTTTGCTTAGTTTCTTGTATACAATTTGTTTATATGACCTTCTGAACTCCTCGTAATGCATTTTCAAGTCTCACGTGGCCTACCTTGAGTGTCATTCTCTGCTTATCTCATTCAGTATACATATTAGAACATTACCTGTACGTATAATTGGAAATGTAGGCTACTGAAGGAACATTCTCTTAATGTAATTAAATGTAATGCAGAAATCTTTGTTACGTGCTTGGTTACAATTTATTTCATTCACCTGTTATGAATATTTGTATTTTAAAAGTCAGAAATTGAATTGCATAAATTACGTGTTGTTAGGTAGGACAAGCCATATTGTTTGTGCTACCTAGCAACAATTTATGGCAATTGATTACATTACGAGAATGGTCTAGTGTCCGTCAATCTTGAATGGAAATAGTTTACCAGTCATTAAATATTCACTATGACAACATTTGTACTTGCTTGGCTTGTAATAATGGAAATCCATATGTAAATTGTCGATGTCTACATTACATATAGATAGAGAGTGCGTGGGTGGGGATGAGGGGTTGACATCACTGACGTCAACTCACAAGTTTGATTAACATTTTGGGAGTTTTCAATCTCGACTTTTCTTGCAAATCTTGGTGATGGGGATGGGAGACTCGTTCCTAAACTCATCCAGGATGTGCTCTTTTTATTTCTTGCAAAAACTGATGATAATCAAGCATTGTAAACGTAAGCAATTTTGGGGTCTTAATGACTCCAACATTTCTTTCACACTTACCCTATTAAATACAGGCATATGCTGCATTCATCCATCATTTTCTTCACAATTATAATCACGTTTTTATGGATAAAATAATCTCAGATTATTCATGATGTGGGAAAGGACTTGTTTCCCAACCTACATGTATTTGTGTTATATTAAAATCCCCTACACCCGTTCCCATACTCATTATAGGCATGTATGCAAGGTCTTTTCCCTTTTTCTTCAACGTTTTATTAAGGTCATCGTCTGATTGTAAAGTGCACAATTGGATTTTCTGAGTAAAAAAACAATATTTGATTTGATTTGATTTGAGTTTTTTTCCACTCAAATATCCACAAACTAAATGACATATATTAACCATACAATAATACAATATATAATACAACAAATGAATTATACAAGTAACGAAATACTGACATGTATTTTCGTAATCAAATAAGTTTACAGAGTACATTTAAGTTTGAGAATAAGACAACATATTGTATATTGCTTGATTTAACTGAGAGGGGCAAAAAGGGAATCTCAGAAAAGCTAGGCTTGTTGAGCGAGATGCCCAGTATGAATTAAATAACGGACCATCAACAACGTGCATCAAAATATGCACATGTCCGCTCCCAGAGAGACCAGAGACACGCGAACCCACACGCCCGCGCCAGATCCTCGGGTCTCCCCCGCAAAGGCCCATTCAGCGTACATCAGTCTGCCGATGCCAGGTCGAGCAAGCTCAAGGTTTGTCCGACCTAGCAACGAGCAGCATAAAATATTGCGCACCGAACAGGCCCGACAAAAGAAACACAAAGATCCGGCATAGGCACCAACAAAAAAGGGCACCTTCAAAGGGAAATCCTCAAAGCGAAAATATACAATTTTTTAGACATTGGTAAATACCCCTATATTGTCATTACATTATCAGGGATGATTTCAATATTTGTTTCTCTTTTTACGTCATATAATATATTGCTTAAGCATCATACTTTGCAGTTGGGTATGATGGTCTGAAAATTCATTTGCGAGCAAGCAAAGCGAGCGAGAAAAACTCTTGCACTCAACAAAGTATAACACGTAAGGGATGTCATCATATTTAAAGACCGCGTTGCTAATGTAACGAGTTTATCAAACCGAGGGAAAATATAGCTGACCAAAAATATAGCTTTCACCACCAAGTAGCATGAATAAAAATGCAGGGGCGGCGGAGAGTCTTCCAAAATAGGAGGGGGGGACCAACCAAAAAGAGCAGTTTCTGGAAAAAGGGGGCACGTACAAATGGAGACGTCAACAAAACCTACACCATTTTTAGACATAGGTATATACCCCTAAATCGTCATGATTGTGATTACACTCATCATCATTCGTGATCTGTCAGTTTATGACAGGTTCAGTGACCCAATCAAAATTCTAAATCAATAATAGTGTCTCTCCAAGTTCCTCGGTCTTGAGCCATCCGTTTCATCGTTTCATACCCTGTTGCTCCACATTCTGTGATTACATCGTCTAGAAAGCCTTTACGAGGTATTCCCCTCTTCTTCTTTCCACGAATGACTCTGAGCATCAAGCCCTCATCATGCCGCAATATGTGTCCAAGCCATTTCTTCTTTCTCTCTCTAATTGTTTGAATCAGCACCCAATTTTCTTGAGCTCGATGCAACACCTCTTCATTCGACACTCTACACACCTAGTAATTTGCGCCAGCTCCACATTTCGACCGCCTCCAATCGCTGCATGTCCTTTTTGGCGATTGTCCACGTCTCTGCCCCATACAACAGTACACTCCATACTCGAGACTTCACATGACGCTCTCTCAAACTAAGATCAATATTGTGGCTCATCAGGATATCTTGTCGTTGAAAGAAGGCAGCTCTTGCCAGTGCTGAGCGCAAGTTGACCTCTTTTGCAGACTTGCCATCCTCAGGTCTTTTATTGTATCATTATTATTGATCTTATCATAATTAGAAGTAGCACTAGTAGTTATCATCATTGCTATTATTATTACTTTTAGAAGTAGTAATAGTGGTAGTAGCAGCAGCAAACCCAGTTGTTATTATTATCATTATTATATTTATTATTATCATTACCATTACTAATTGTATTATCATTATTTTAACTAAAAAGGAATTCACTTGACAATAGTTAAATCTGAAATGTACAATGTTTAAGTTTCATGCCATCACTATACAAAACAAATACTACTACTAATAATAACAACAATAGCGAAATGACTAAAACAAAGCTGTAACACACTAACTAGACTAGTTTTCCCTCCTCTGTTTTTCTTTCATTATCGTTTGACGATCAGAGTCGGGGGAGGGGGGGGGGGGTGCATTCTTAATTTCCCATGTACTACGTCATGTCAAAAATATTTTGTGTCATATATTCTGGAATATTTTAAAAACATATTTGTTGTTAGATGTTAACTAAATATATTTTAATTATCCCCTCTGCCTCACCACTCCCTCTATCATATTCTCCCCTCGTCCACTCTATCTCTTTCCCTTTCATCTTTCTCTTACTACTCTCTCCTTTTCCTCTTCTCTGTTTATCCGCTCTCCCTCCCCACTATCTCTCTTTCCCCTTTTATCTCACGTCCTTCCGTCACTCTTCTTTGCTCATGTTTTTTTCCACTTTTTTTTACAGCTTTTACTATCATTGTTGTACTTATGTGTTTTTATGAACAAACTTATTTGCATTATTGTCATGAATAAACTTGAGTACATCATTGTAATTATCTTTTCATGAATAAACGTTATTGTATCATTGTATTTATTTGTTTACATTATTTCACAACGGCCTTCAAATATTTACGTGTTACGACCCCTTTCGTTCATAATCTTTATTGTTATTTGAAGTTCTTTGAGAAAACACCATTATTATTATTATTACTATTATTATTATCATGAATGTTATTATCATTATTATTAGTAGTAGTTGTTGCGATGGTAGAAGTCGTTGTCGCCTGTAGTAGTAACAGTGTATTACTATTATCAAAAATACTCATTTTATCAATTAATAACAAAAATCAACAAGGTGATTCTTTACTTAAGGGGATTTTTGTATGAGAACTAAAATAAAACACTTTTAAAATTGAGATTATATGAGTACATCATATACCAAGTTATAACGTTCTGAAAACGACGATACTGAAATTCGAGATGGACATAGAACTTATGGAAATCACATGGATTCAATTGAATGCATTTTCCTCTCTTATCGATTTAAGTATAATATGATTCGATTTGATCTTATATGATTACATTTGATTCGATTTGATCTGATCTGATTACATTTGGTTCGATTTGATTTGCTACCTTCATTATACATTTACTAAGCTTTTTACATTGTGATGTACGACAGAGTAACACAATGTACTCTTTTTTAATCTGCCACAAGGTTTTCGGTCGTGATGATCGTTATCTGTGTTTAAGCCATTATAAATGGAAATTATTTCTTTAACTATTTGTATTATTGGTATGGATATACTGTACATGATGGAATTTGTTTTGAAAATAAAGAACCCAGTGGAAGTGGAAAACAAAAGTGGAACATTTAAAGTCTGTGGATATCGAACACCTTGATCCAAATAATGGCAACTGAGACTTTCAGAGTGTAAGGTAGAAGGATATTTGCCGTAAGATAATAGCTGTAGATACATTTTAATTTCTATCCACGAATACTAATCTTCCTTCTTCCAGACCATGATACCTATAATTATGTGCTCACGTATTCATCAACCCATAACATTAACTAAGAGGTCACTATCTCTTTGATGTGCTTCTTAAGTCTAAACTTCCGGTTGTGCCCTCCCAATTCGCCAGTGTCAACATATGTCCCCCTTTTCGTGCATTTAATCAACCCATTAAGAAAGCCAATCCCCCCCACCTCTTTGCACCAGTGCGCCAAATTGAAGAAAACAAACTTACTAATGCTACCCCTCTGTATATATTTATGCACTACTCAACAACACAAAATGATTGAAAAATCCATTTGGTAACGTTGAAGTCATTTTATTTCATTGGAAAGACGAAAAACACTGGAAATCTGTACAAGTCAGATGGCACTTAAAGTAGCCAAAAATGTTCTTAATGTAATATAATTAAAAAAACAGGCTACACAATAGTAAACACAGTACACCGGGACCCATAGTCATAAAACTTAACTAGGCTAGTTGCCAACTAGCCCTAGTAGCCCACTACAATTCCTAAAACCCTCTAAAAAAAAGTTTGAAAACTAAAGTTAGATCAATTTCAGTTTTTGTCTGGTTTTGTTTTGTTTCTTTATTGTTTTCGTTCTTTGGCTTCATTCGATTTGTTTCTGTTCGTTATCATGTTCGAAGCTTCCCCTGGTGCGCTGCCGCAATTATGATGAGCATAATTCGATTTCTTTTTGTGATTTTTTTATTTTTTTCTCTTCAAATATTTGTTTTTAGAAATTTGAATTTGTTTGAGCCTTCTGCGAGTGACAAGGGTTTGTGCCTTCTGCGAGTGACAAGGGTTTGTACCTTCTGCGAGTGACAAGGGTTTGTACCTTCTGCGACTGACAAGGGTTGTGCCTTATGCGACTGACAAGTGTTGTGCCTTCTGCGACTGACAAGGGTTTGTGCCTTCTGCGACTGACAGGAGTTTATGCCTTCTGCGAGTGAGAAGGGTTTGTGCCTTCTGCGAGTGACAAGGGTTGTGCCTTCTGTGAGTGACAAGGGTTTGTGCCTGCTGCAACTGACACGGGTTTGTGCCTTCTGCGATTGACAAGGGTTTGTGCCTTCTGCGACTGACAAGGGTTTGTGCCTTCTGCGACTGACAAGGGTTTGTGCTTTCTGCGACTGACAAGGGTTTGTGCCTTCTGCGAGTGACAAGGGTGTGTGCCTTCTGCAACTGACACGGGTTTGTGCCTTCTGCGACTGACAAGGGTTTGTGCCTTCTGCGACTGACAAGGGTTTGTGCCTTCTGCGAGTGACAAGGGTTTGTGCCTTCTGCAACTGACAAGAGTTTATGCCTTCTGCGACTGAAAAGGGTTTGTGCCTTCTGCGAGTGACAAGGGTTTGTACCTTCTGCGACTGACAAGGGTTTGTGCCTTCTGCGACTGACAAGGGTTGTGCCTTCTGCGACTGATAACGGTTAGTGCCTTCTGCTACTGACAAGGGTTGTGCCTTCTGCGAGTGACAACGGTAAGTGCCTTCTGCGAGTGACAACGGTTAGTGCCTTCTGCGACTGACAAGGATTGTGTCTTCTGCGAGTGACAACGGTTAGTGCCTTCTACGCCTGACAAGGGTTGTGCCTTCTGCGAGTGACATGGGTAAGTGCCTTCTGCGACTGACAAGCGTTGTGCCTTCTGCGAGTGACAAAGGTAAGTGCCTTCTGCGACTGTCAAGTGTTTGTACCTTTAATGAATATCGACCAAATCAATATTTACAAAGGTTGGAAACCAACAATTTCTTTACAATATACGTACCAAATCTTGCCTCACAGGAGGGGGAAATGCCGATGAATATAGGCCGTGAAGACGCAGGGTTTGCTAAAATTAATATGGCGTTCATGACAGACATGTCAATGGATTTGGGTTTGTTTTGCTTTACATTTATTCCATTCATTTATTTCTGTTGATTTATAAGTTGGCTATCTCTATTGAAGTGAATAAATTCAAGAAAGTGCCTCAATTTGTTGGTTTCACTATCATTATTCTTCTTCTTCTTCTTCTTCTTCTTCTTCTTCTTCTCATTATTATTATCATTATCATTATTATTATTATCATTATTATTATAACTAGTACAAGCACAGGCGAATAAATAGGACATTTAAAAAAATTATTTCAACTATTATTATTATTTTCATTTTCATTACTAATACGTCTTTTATTGTATCATTATTATTAATCTTATCATTATTAGAAGTAGCGCTAGTAGTTATCATCATTGCTATTATTATTACTTTTAGTATTAGTAATAGTGGTAGTAGCAGCAGCAAATACAGTAGTTATTATTATTGTTATCATTTTTTATAGTTATTATTATCATTACCATTACTATTTGTATTATCATTATTTTAACTAAAATTCACTTGACAATAGTTAAATCGGGAATGTACAATGTTTAAGTTTTATGCCATCAATATACAAAACAAATACTAATACTAATAATAAAAACAATAGCGAAATGACTAAAACAAAGCTGTAACACACTAACTAGACTACTTTTCCCTCCTCTGTTTTTTCTTTCTTTATCGTTTGTCGATCAGAGTCGGGGGGGGGGGGGATGGATGCATTCTTAATTTCCCATGTACTACGTCATGTCCAAAATATTTTGTGTCATATATTCTGGAATATTTTAAAAACTTATTTGTTGTTAGATGTTAACTAAATGTATTTTGATTATCCCCTCTGCCTCACCACTCCCTTTATCATACACTGTCGCTCATAAAGGTGGAATATTTTAGTTTTACCCCAATTTATGGAATTATTTTAAAAATTATTTAAAAATAATAGATCGAGATAATAGGATACATTCTCAAATTTTATTGAATTATAATGTGCCAATGTGTGTTTTGCGGGACTGCTAAAGCATGTGTATACTACTATGCTTATTAACTAGGGGACCTACGCCCTCAAGTCATAAATGACAGTTATGAGGATTAATGCCCCAAAAAGGGCACTAATATAGCACATCGACACGGTTCTGATCCTGGGGCCTCACAGTTACGAGGCCATTGTGTTGTCACTGAACCATGACTGTACGCAGCGGGGGCTAGGGTAGGGGACAGTTTCCATTAAAAAAAAAAAAAACACAGAATATGCAATAAATTTTCAATAATTTATTGCATTTTACCCCGGTCCCCGACATAAAAAAATCCTCTGGACGGCCATGCATTATGGCTCAAGGCATGGGCACACAGAAGATTCGTTTTGTTGGGAACCGGGGTAAAATGCAATAAATTATTGAAAATTTATTGCATATTCTGTTTTTTTTTTAATTTAACGAAACTGCCCCCTACCCTAGCCCCCGCTGCGTACAGTCATGGTCCAGTGACAACACAATGGCCTCGTAACTGTGAGGCCCAAGGAGCAAAACCGTGTCGATGTGCTATATTAATGCCCTTTTGTGGGGCATTAATCCTCATTACTGTCATTTATGTCTTAAGGGCATAGGTTCCCTAGTTGATAAGCATAGTAGCATACACATGCTTTAGCAGTCACGTAAAACACACATTGGCAACTTATTATTCAATAAAATCTGAGAATGTATACTATTATCGAGATCTATTATTTTTAAATAATTTTTAAAATAATTCCATAAATTGGAATAAAAAAAAAATATTCCAGCTTTATGAGCGACAGTGTATCTCTTTCCCTTTCATCTTTCTCTTACTACTCTCTCCTTCTCCTCTTCTCTGTTTATCCGCTCTCCCTCCCCACTATCTCTCTTTCCCCTTTTATTTCTCGTCCTTCAGTCACTCGTTTTTGCTCATGTTTTTTCCCACTTTTTTTACAGCTTTTACTATCATTGTTGTACTTATGTGTTTTTATGAACAAACTTATTTGTATCATTGTCATGAATAAACGTTATTGTATCATTGTATGTATTTGTTTACATTATTTCAAAACGGCCTTCAAATATTTACGTGTGACGACCCCTTTCGTTCATAATTTTTATTGTAATTTGAAGCTCTTTGAGAAAACACCATTATTATTATTATTACTATTATTATTATCATGAATGTTATAATCATTATTATTATTAGTAGTAGTAGTAGTTGTTGCGATGGTAGAAGTCGTTGTCGCCTGTAATAGTAACAGTTGTATTACTATTATCAAAAATACTCATTTTATCAATTAATAACAAAAATCAACAAGGTGATTCTTTACTTAAGGGGATTTTTGTATGAGAACTAAAATAAAACACTTTTAAAATTGAGATTATATGAGTACATCATATACCAAGTTATAACGTTCTGAAAACGACGATACTGAAATTCGAGATGGACATAGAACTTATGGAAATCACATGGATTCAATTGAATGCATTTTCCTCTCTTATCGATTTAAGTATAATATGATTCGATTTGATCTTATATGATTACATTTGGTTCGATTTTATTTTCTACCTTCATTATACATTAACTAAGCTTTTTACATTGTGATGTACGACAGAGTAACACAATGTACTCTTTTTTAATCTGCCACAAAGTTTTCGGTCGTGATGATCGTTATCTGTGTTTAAGCCATTATAAATGGAAATTATTTCTTTAACTATTTGTATTATTGGTATGGATATACTGTACATGATGGAATTTGTTTTGAAAATAAAGAACCCAGTGGAAGTGGAAAACAAAAGTGGAACATTATGGCCCGAATTCACAAAGCAAGGTTTGAGCTCAGACCAAGGTTTATGTACGTCATATGACGCGTTTCAGGTTTGAGTTCAGACCTTGGTCTGAAATGCATTTCACAAAGCCGGTTTGTCCTCAGACCAAGGTTTATGTACGTCATATGACGCGTTTCAGGTTTTAGTTCAGACCTTGGTCTGAAATTACATTTCACAAAGCAAGGTTTGTCCTCAGACCGGGTTTATGTACGTCATCAGACCCAAAATTTACAGACTGCTCAGATAGGAGGTTTGTAATTTCTCAAACCCGGTTTGAGAGCTATCAACCAATCAGGATGCAGCACTGGGTGGAGATAATTTATGCTCGATTGATTTTATCCAAATAATTCACCGCCAAAACAATCTGCGATAGTACCTGGTCAGCCCGATTTTAGTGCAATTGAAATCTCTCAATCTCTCGATCCTTTCCTTAAAATCGTAAGTATAAAACCTGTACATGTAGTCGAATTCATACTCTTCACGTTACTGACATTTCACTATTTGATATGCTTTATAACTTTCCATTTTCCATGAAATGTTCGATGTTTTCATATCCGACGGCCTCTCAATTCCAGAGTTCAGGGACTGAGTCTGAGTGAGCTCGAGTCCAACGCCCAAGGCGGCGGCGGAGCTCGCACCCTCTGACCCTGGGCTGGAGTTGGGCCTAGCCGGGCCGGGCCTACAGTAGATATCTGAGTATGACTGTCATGTTTAATTTTGTCTTGTTGTCAGCAATGCCATGACACATGCCAATTAGACTAGGCCTAGACCTATTCATGATAATGATAATAATACCAGGCTCTAGCCTAGGCCTGGCAATGATGTCCATCACTTGACTTGGACACTGGTAGTGGTAGTGGTACCTAAATAAATAGAAATTGAAGTGGCATCAGCAATGCCAATGTTCCCCAAAATGAATCACACTGACAAGCATAGACCAAAAGCTTCAGTCTCTCTATATTGCCGGTTGTTCACTGAGACTACGTCTGGCTCCACTAGACCTCCGATTATAGAATGTCAACAAATGTCAGTTTTATTATTTTTATTAAAGAAATGACCCATATCAGACGGTTATTTCTGTTTATGAGTCATGACAAGCAAAGCTTTTATTAAATTTAGATCTGGTTCTAATTGTCTTAATTAACTGGCTTAGTCTCCAGAGCCAGGATCACCCACAAAGTCACAAGCACAAGTAACATTTCTTTATTTTAAAAACATTGTTTAAACATTTGTTTCATTTTATCTTCACTCTAGTAAAGATGGTAGAAATGCAGCTGATTCAGCATAATGAGCTGGTGTACCTGGAGGAGGAGCTGGAGCAATATATAGCAGCACAACCGGGCAGAGGCCTCTGAGATTGGGAAAACCCGCTGGATGATGAGCCTTTTGTTTTAGATTGAGGTAGATCTAGATCTACTTTGAATTCAAATTCTGTATTGGGAAAGTTGGCGAAAACATGGCCAAACTACTTGATGAATATTGTTAACATAGCTATAAAAAAGGGCTTCTGTTGTAAAATCCAACTCTAGTGTCGTTATTAAAATCCAGAAGTTGGCGAAAACATGGCCAAACTACTTGATGAATATTGTTAACATAGCTATAAAAAAGGGCTTCTGTTGTAAAATCCAACTCTAGTGTCGTTATTAAAATCCAGAAATATTTCAATTCATGTTGACCGCCTAAATTCACTGTTCGTTTGCCCCGCTCCGCTGGTCTGCCTACGACCGTGCAAGCCCCTATAATGCCATGCACATGTGCGTTTACATAAATTTATTCAATTTCTAAGCATTTTGTGTCATATTCCATACATTGAAAGATTAGTTATGATATTTATTCTTTTACATGGTAGGTGATGAAAGCATTAATTTTCATAATTTGTGTGTGGGGCATTTCCCAATACTGTTATTTGGCTTTAATACATGAGGAAATTATTCAGATTATGTGTTGGAAAGAATTAAGTTTGTGATTTGTTGCTTAAATTTCACAAAAGGTGAAGCCGTGAAGGAGATTTGAAAAGGCATAGACAATTTTGTCGTTTACGTTAAATTGATTCACACCACATCTAGAAATCAGGATTTTTTTTTTTTTAAGTGACAGTGACAGTTGGGGATGCAAAAATATAATAGCATAAACCAGCAAAAAAATGATTTATTTGAATGCTTGTTTTTTTATTTTTTTTAAAAAGGTAATTCGATCTAAAGGATGCACCGTGAGGAGGCGGCATGCCGTGTCACATTCATCTGTTTGCCGAATGGAGAGTAGTGAGGGATGTTTCCGAAGCTGTTGTCAGAAGAAAGGGACAAGTCATGAAGTTTCCTACAAGTTACAACAAGGCAAAAAGTGACTACTCTTCAGAAGCAGTTTTTCCAGTACTGCAGATTTCCAGGAGTTGCTGTTGATGGGACACATGTTTACATCAGGAGCCCTGGTGGGGCAAGAGCCAGGTACTACTTCAATAGGAAGAACAGGTACTCCATCGATGTTCAGGTGAGAATAAATGAATACATCATGACTAGATCCAGCACGGCTTTCCCTTTAGACCTTTTTTTTGTACCTTGCAAAATTTTCACATTAGATATATACACTCTCCAGTCTTGTGTGTTGTACATCCATGCTAATTCATTGGTGACCAATGCAAGATTTCTAGTGGCCAAATGGATATTAAAGTAATATTCGCGTACAGGTACTCGTTTCACTGCCTTTGTACACAGTTAAGAATATCTAATGGATAGTTAAACTTAAAAATCCTAACACTTGTTACTATCTTTTTAACGAAAGGGAAATTTGAAAAATCAAAACTTGTTCCATCCTTCTATTGGCAATGCAGATATGACCTCTAGATTTCTGATATTTTTTTGATGGCCATAGCAATTGGGCCACTGTTTTTGCCATTGATCAATGAAAGAAAAAACAACAAAGAGAAGCATGTAAATTGATCAATGGCAATTACCACTATATATTTTAAACTATAGAAAAACAAACAGGTTCATTTCCAATAAAAAGATGCGAGAGTGGGTACCCCCTCCCCCCCTCCCCACACACAAAGCATTTGTTGTTTAATTAGGCTCGAAATGTTTTGTTAAAAGTGAGATTATTTTTGTTTACATTGTTACAAGATAAACATTGAAAACATGAGTTAAAAATGAAGAAATACTTCATCAGTCAATAAATATAGGGTAATTAGCATTTTCTTCCAATTTTTGTTGTATAAATAGATATTGAAAAGCAATTATCACATATTCAACTGCATTTGCATTAATTACCATAAATAACAAGTGAAATTTATACATTTCACGGCCTATCTGAAGTGTGAAATGAGTGAGTTTTCATAACTAATGAATGCCAACATGTTATTTCATATTGACAGGTTGTCTGTGATTATGCTGGGAAAATAACTAGTATCGTTGCAGGGTGGCCTGGACTGGTAGCAGCCACGATGCCAGGATCTTATCTGAGTGTGCACTGAATTGACAGCTTCATGCTAGGGCATATGAATAACAGTTGATTCTTGGAGATAGACTATAGGGTAGGTAGATTATTTCTTTATATGAAAACATTTGTTTATTCTTTTTCTTAATCAATCTTGTTTCCTTTTTTTGTATTTGGCCAACATGTGACATGTTAGGAATGTTCATTTGGTAATATAGTAACAACTCGCATTAAGTAATTAATTCAAACGAGCTCATGTGCTTTTAAATTTCAGTTCACAAATCACAATTAATGTTTTTGATATCTGGATGCAACTTGACTAGTTTGTTGTCAAGTGGAACCTCATAGTTTTTGTATTAGTGACACAGGATTGAATAATTCCTGATTATGTGTACAATACATTGTATCCTTTCTATAGTATTACCCCCCCCCCCCCCCCCCCCCCCCCTCCAAGAAAAAAAAATGGAACAAGTTGAAATTAGGAATATTGTTTATGATATTGTTTATTTTGTCCATTCGATTTTGCAGGTATCCATGCCTTCTCTGCCTCATCAGAAGCCATTTCTTCATTCAGAGGGTCGACCACAGATGTGCTTTAAAGGCCATCTGTACTAGTTCAGCCAAAGAGGATTAGACAACCCAGCGAGGTCACTGACGGGAGGCTATCTCATCAATTCAGTTCTCAATTAACATAAGAAAAAGAGGATCATGGGGGATTAACAGGCACAGATTGGGGAAGTTTTCTATATAGAGAGAGCAAGTAGCTACAAGTAGTACAGTGGGGCTTTAACACTTCACACACAAAAAAGGGAGATGTGTGATTGAGTGAGGATGAGGACGTTCCATGCCTCATCAATCTAAGAGAGAAGGTCGACACTTCTTAATTATTTTTATGCTTTCCTGTTGCCCATATTGGGGAAATTCACGTTGTGCAAATATAGCATTGGTTTGGCCAAGTATAGCCTAAAACAGCTAACACTGGAGCTTACTAACAAGCATTTATTGCTTTCTTAGCTGTCAAGTAAAATAACCACCACTATCTATCTATTTAGTGAGCTATACATTATTTAATTAAGGATTCCACAAAAAATTTCAATGTATACGGTAATAAGTTATAAAATACAGATTTAACTCAATTGCAACTGGAATTACCTCAAAATGTATTTCAAAATACGGCCCCTCCCTGGTGTTCCCACAATACTTCGTAGTTATGCAGCATTACATCAAGAACCTGGGTGTTGAACTGTTGATTATTTATGAATATTTTTGATGTTATGTTTAGTTGATAAATATTTGTTGTCACTCTGACGGTATTTGTAATTAAGTGTTCTCTATAGATTAAATGCACCCGATTTAACTATAATTAGCATTGTATACACTGCTGAATTGAGGGGTGGGTCAATATAAATTATTTGGTTGTCAGCTAGGGGAGAGTATTCGAACAAATATTATTTACTGTACTAAGCGAAGTCAGAATTAAAGAACTTTTATGTGCAAATGTGAATTTTCGTCACCCATTTTGTTGTATTTCTGATTTTCTTTCTGCTAATAGCGCTACAGTTAGACTTTTAATTGGCCTTACAGAGCCTCTCTTAACCTCTAGTGGGCTATATTTCATATAAGCATGCTACAAAATTTACAAATGTGAACTGCATTGTTTGAACAAACGGTAGATTACTATTGTGTTGTATGCTCAATTATTTATGTAAAACATGAAAATACAAATACAATATTCTTGCTTTCATATATTTACATAGATAAGATAACTGAAATAGATATGTGTCAGATTATCTCTCTCTCTTTCTCCCTTTTTTTTGGGGGGGGGGGGGTGCAGATGTGTGTGTTTGCAGTTTGCATGCTTTTGCATTATGTGTTTCATTGCAAAAAAGAAGAAGAGAGAGAGAGAAAGTTGAATAGAGAGAGATGGGGAGAAAGAAAAAGAATTAATAGAGAGTGAAAAGGAGAGAGAACAAAAATGGGTATAGGAAGAGAGAGGAGGGACGGGGACAGAGAAAGAGACAGGGAGGGAGAGAGAAAGATGAATAGAGAGAGAGGGGAGAAAGAAAAAGAATTAATAGAGAGAGAGAGGGAGGGAGAGAGAACAAAAATGGGTATAGAAAGAGAGAGGAGGGACGGGGACAGAGAAAGAGACAGGGAGAGAGAGAGAGAAAGATGAATAGAGAGAGAGAGGGGAGAAAGAAAAAGAATTAATAGAGAAAGAGACAGGGAGGGAGAGAGAGAAAGATGAATAGAGAGAGAGGGGAGAAAGAAAAAGAATTAATAGAGAGAGAAAGGGAATTAATAGAGAGTGAAAAGGAGAGAGAACAAAAATGGGTATAGGAAGAGAGAGGAGGGACGGGGACAGAGAAAGAGACAGGGAGGGAGAGAGAAAGATGAATAGAGAGAGAGGGGAGAAAGAAAAAGAATTAATAGAGAGAGAAAGGGAGGGAGAGAGAACAAAAATGGGTATAGAAAGAGAGAGGAGGGACGGGGACAGAGAAAGAGACAGGGAGAGAGAGAGAGAGAGAAAGATGAATAGAGAGAGAGAGGGGAGAAAGAAAAAGAATTAATAGAGAAAGAGACAGGGAGGGAGAGAGAGAAAGATGAATAGAGAGAGAGGGGAGAAAGAAAAATAATTAATAGAGAGAGAAAGGGAGTGAGAGAGAACAAAAATGGGTAGAAAGAGAGAGGAGGGACGGGGACAGAGAAAGAGACAGGGAGGGAGAAAGAAAAGATGGCCATAGAGGAATTAAAAAAAATAATATTATATGGAAACAAATCATTTACCAGTTACAATTTTGATGTGAAAAAAAAAAAAACAGTTGGGGAAACAAACGGGGAACTAGTTAAAATAATAATTGATTGACCATTCTAACAAAATAACTATATAGATCTATAGTAATTAACAATTGCAATCAAATGAATTAATATATTAATCACAATAAAAACTTAATTCATATTAAATCATTATTATTATTAGGTGATTTTATTGATAAGAATTTGTAACCCCCAAAACAATAAGACTCTTACAGTTAATTTAAAAGAGCCCTTGACAACCTTAGATGTATTTATCTAACGAAGGTTTTCAGGTGCCGATGTCAATTTGTTCTGGGTCAGATTGAGTGCTTCACCAGCACCACACAAATGTGAGTACGTGGGGCACTTTCTGCATCGGCGCGCAGGTTTGGTTCGATTAATTCATGAAAATGCAATTCAAAAGTTTATTTCAGAGATGTTCTAACCATCATCTTTTCAAGATTGCTCATTAAGATGTCCGGATCGTACTAACAATGCTTAGTTTAACAGTTTTGTCAATTCTTAACATTGAAACCCTAGCCCATAAAAATTATGTTAGAAACCCTATGGCTGAGACTAGTTTTACAAACCTTGGTCCGAGGTTTGGGAATTACAGACCAAAGTTTATACAAACCTTCCTTTGTGGAATGGGTTTGAAAATAAACCAGGTTTGAGCTCAGACCAAGGTCTGTATAAACCTTGGTCTGATCAAACCGGGTCTGTCCTCAGACCTCCGTTGTGAATTCGGGCCTTAAAGTCTGTGGATATCGAACACCTTGATCCAAATAATGGCAACTGAGACTTTCAGAGTGTAAGGTAGAAGGATATTTGCCGTAAGATAATAGCTGTAGATACATTTTAATTTCCATCCACGAATACTAATCTTCCTTCTTCCAGACCATGATACCTATAATTATGTGCTCACGTATTCATCAACCCATAACATTAACAAAAAGGTCACCATCTCTTCGAGGTGCTTCTTAAGTCTAAACTTCTGGTTGTGCCCTCCCAATTCGCAAGTGTCAACATGTGTCCCCTTTTCGTGCATTTAATTAACCCAGTAAGAAAGCCCCCCCCCCCCCCACCCCACCTCTTTGCACCAGTGCGCCAAATTGAAGAAAACAAACCTAACCAATGCTACCCCTCTGTATATATTTATGCACTATTCAACAACACAAAATTATTGAAAAATCCATTTGGTAACGTTGAAGTCATTTTATTTCATTGGAAAGACGAAAGACATTGGAAATCTATACAGATGGCACTTAAAGTAGCCAAAAATGTTCTTAATGTAATATAATTAAAAAAAACAGGCTACACAATACTAAATACAGTACACAAGGATCCATAGTCATAAAACTTAACTAGGCTAGTTGCCAACTAGCCCTAGTAGCCCACTACAATTCCTAAAACCCTCAACAAAAAGGTTGAAAACTCAAGTTAGATCAATTTTAGATCTCTTACCACGGCATACGGATTGCTTTGGTTATAATCATTGGAAAGCGCACTTATTCGTCTTTAAAATGATACCATGTTTGTTATGATGTTGCTGTCATGGAGTGAGCAGTACATTATATCGAGGGGCTGGGTCAAAAGAGAAAAGTTGCAAAATGAACCGGTAAGCAGCGCACTGATATTGCTTTGTAGAGTACTCTGTGATTTTCTGTAAATGCCAGTGGGGCTAATGTTTCCAACTGGTCATTCATCATGAATGCCAAATTCTAATGAATCAGACATTGAAATTCATGTACCACGGTGGCATGTCAGGCAAGATAAGCGACTATTTGGTCCTCAACTTTTGAAGCATCATGCCTAGGTTAACAACTTTTGATAAGCCAGTGCAATAGAGCAACTTTTCACTTTTTACCTTAACCCTTATTTTGACCTACTGCACATTCTATGACTGAAAATCCTAACAAATGAGGTATCATTTAAAAACATGAATAAACCCACTTCCTAAACATTGTGATACTTCTCTTACGACATGAGAGATTCAATAATACTAAACTACAGAGGATTTAGTTGCTAGCAAGGCTTCATAAACAGGGCCTATTTAACAAAAAGTTGAATGAATTCATACTGGTGCCTAGTTTATAACTTGAGAGAATTTGATTGTCAACTAGACAAAGCAATGTTTCACGTAAAATCTACAAATAATATAGTATCTACCAAATATAGGGTAAAACATCATAACATTTTCTTTTTCCTAACATTTGTCTAGAATATTGAAAGCATTGAACTCATTGAAAGCATGATGGTACATTGGTGAAAGATATTTAGTTAAAGAAGATTTGGTACCTGTCCATTCGAACTTATTACAACTTTGAAAATAATTTTAAATTCCTTCATTCGGATAGGTATCACATTTTCTTTACCTAGGTATATACATGTATACATATATCTCTCTATATATAAGTAAACTGTATGTATAACTGAGTATATATATGTGTTAAACCATTGCATAACTAAGTATATATATATATATATATATATGTATATATATATATTAAATAAGGTAGACCAATAGGACACGGTTGGTACTCCGAGTATATATATATATATATATATATACATACACACACGCACACGTATATAATTATATGTATATAAACATATATATATATATATATATAACATGCAAAATGAAAAAAGAGAATTATGGTTGTGTAGCTTGAAGTGCCCGTTTTAATAAAATCACAAATATGGCAAATAACGTATCACTAGAAACTGGTAGGCTAACAGATGGCTACCGCATAAGTTTTAGGCCAACTACATATCGTGTGATAAAACCACCTCCAAAGCATCTAGGATATACGAGAGATTCGCCAGAAAAAAACACGATGTTTTAATGACGTCACATTATATAACAATCCTGCCCAAGCAGACGACATGCCATAAAGAAAAAACATAATTGCAATGCTATTATTTCTCAAATTATGATAAGTTTAGCTTAGACCACACTTTTAAATTGAACCCCCCCCCCCCCCGGAATAATAGCATGGGCGACATTTTTCACCCTTGAAACGCCTAACATACCGCGGTGTATGCAGCTGAAAATACAATGGCGTCTTATTTGGTTTACAAGCGACGGATTCCTTAATTTTGTTATCGATGCATTTTCATCAGTGAGGCAATAGATTGAACATTTAGACTGACGGTAGTGAAGTAAAAGAAATAACTGAAGAGAAGATGACATAACAGGCACTAAACATATGTGTGATGTCATGGAACATCGTCTGAATGTGCAAATCATGTTCAACATGTGACGTCACACATCTCAACTGCGTTCGGAGAGCTCTTCAGGTGTTATGCCGGGGCTGTATTGAAGCGTTTTGTAATTGATAATAATAATTACTGCGAATGTTTCCAAAAATGGAATTGTGATACCTTGTCTAATCAAAGTTTTACTTTGCATTAATGACATTATATTTAGTTTTTAAAATCAATGAACCTTCTCTTTAAATCAAAAGTCTTCAAGTTCTCTGTGTTAGAAGATACAGAATATGAAGCGTATGATACTGACGTCATCAGAAAATAAAACCCGCCGCGCTTTACCGCGTCATATCTAGGCGAGGCTTTATGCATAATTCACTTCATTCGTATCCCTTCTTATTCTTTACCAACTTTACTAAAACGATCATAAGCTTATAAATTATTACATCTTTGAAAAATCCGTGTTGGTTGAGATAACATGCTCGTTATGAGCTTGAGCAAAGCACAGTATTGATTGATCACGTTTCTCCGTCTCTGTGAGGCTCATTCGTAACCATGTGAAATTAATGGTGTACAAACATGACATGTAACATGCTTCCATTTCATTGTAAAAACGGCTTCATCAAATTAAAAAAAGCTATGGTCAATCGTTCACACATACATCAATCTTTGTATTTATCACTTTCACCGACTTCCCCTCTCAAATACAAAGTTCACCAATGGCATCGAATGCAAAGGATTTCTTGAATCGGTTATGTGCAATACTTGACCGCTTGATATTTCGCTGACTTGGACGGTGCAAAAGAGCCTCACAGACTCGTAGCAGCGTGATCATTCAATACAACTGTGCTTTACTCACGCTGGTCATTGCCCTACACAAAACCACCCTAAGACACTATGAACATGACGGACAAAGAAAGAGGACAAAATATACAGTTCCTCAGGTAGACAAAGGAACATCCCTTCACTGCTATTATGTAAAAATGTGTAGATCAGGTGTCACATGCATATTCACCTGTTCTACACATTTTTACATAATAGCAGTGAAGGGATGTTCCTTTGTCTACCTGAGGAACTGTATATTTTGTCCTCTTTCTTTGTCCGTCATGTTTATAGTGAGAAGATCTCTAAATGTTTGGTGATACATGTTGGTGTGTATAAATGTATAAGTTTGCGATAATACATTCTCCTCGTGTCACATTTCTATTCATAGATACTACTCAAGAGAAAGTAAATGTTACAATATTCAACAGTTTACTGTCCTATCCGAGGGAACGATTTTTGTTCTCAAACTCAAGCCGACCCCGTTCGATCATCTCGTTCCTTATCAGCTTTGTGTATTGGACGTCGTCGCGTATCAAATCTGTACAATATTTCGATGTGTTAGGATAAAGGACGAATTGTTCGACCCGTTTATCTTTAAGGTTTTTCTTATCAGAGTGTATACATTTATCAGACACATAACGTAGCATGGTCCGCAGATGGGCGAGGTCATGGGAGAATGTCGAGCCGTAAGCGCGAACTTTCTGCCAAAAAGTGCGATTGAAATAATCGTAGAGCATCACGTCGCCGGCGTTCCATACCTTGATTTTCTCCACGGCGCCTGCAGTTAGGGGATAACGGTGCGAGCCGCTCCGAACTCCAAGCTTTATGTAAAGAACGTCCTCAAAATCCCAACACATCATCCTTTTCAGAAGAATCATTGATTCATCGTAATATTCGTTCATCATCATGAGATCTATTTCGGTGGATAATTGTTGAATTTTGTCCTTGATGACTGTGAAATTCTCATCGTATTTATGATCGAGTCCCAAATCGTATAACTGTCCGTTTCTCCGTCGAAACCACATATTTGAATTCATGTGATAATATTTCTGCGGATTCGAGATGAAGGTCATGAACGGATTTTTGGTTTTGATCTTGAGCTTATCGGCCATTTCGAAGTATCCGAATTCAGATTCGAGTTGGGTTATCGGGTTTCGAATTAGCGAAATATACTTAGCGTTCGGCACCGAAATATCCATCTCTTTTCTATTGAAGCGAATGTGGTTTACCAGGAAATCAAAGTCTTGGCGTGTTCTATTAGGAATTTTGAAAGCCATAGAATGATGAAATAGTTTAGTGTGGGAGATAATATGACTGTTTCTACCCATAGCGAAACTCAGGTTGCGGCGGTAACCGAACCTTTCCAGAAGAGCTGCAGTGGTTGTCGAACCGGTCTTGTGTGTCTTACAGAATACAATCCGCTGTTTTGGACTGCATGTCCAGTTGACGTTTGGGTCAGGTGGACGATGAGGGCGCCATGAACTTGCATTCGGCATCATTCTAAAGGCGGAAAAAATACAACAACACGTTAGCGTTGATACTACTACTTATGAATAATACAAATAATGAATATGATGTAGGTTACCCCGTGGTGGTTGGTGCATTAGGCATGATCACAAGCAATCTTCCCAAACATCTGAAGAAGATTTGGGTTACGACAAAGATAGAGCTCCTGCAGAAAGCAGCTCTGCTTGGTACCGCAAGACTCTTATGAAAAGTAATTGAGGCCTAATGCTACGGGTTGTAGCTTGCCCTCAGTTTGCTAATCAGATAAAAGCAGCATTGATCAAGCTGATATAATGACGAAATAATGATAGTAATTACAGTAATAATGATAATCCTCATTCTGAAAATGATGATTTATTATTTAAGTTTTATTTAAAATAGACGGTAGGTAGGACTACATTCAGTAAAAAAGTGGTTTCCAAGTACGCCCTCTAGGACGACATAACAAACATGTGATATACAAAAACACAAGGAATACATGAAAGTAGAACATTCATAAAAACTAAATATTGACATAGTTGACATCATCTAGAGTACAAATATACAGTGCGTCCCAGAAAAAAACGAAACCGAGAAGTATCGATGTTCTATCATAACTTAATCACAACTATAATTAATGATTTTCACGCATGAGTGATTAAAAGCAATTTGAAGGAAGGAAACCAAAAAGACATTTGGCGGGCGGTATCTGAATTTCGAAGAAAAATTCACATTTCTAGAAAGTTGAGTTTCTGCCCTTTCATATGACACCTCACTCAGGAAAAATGAGCGAGGAATGACAAAGTTCTGTTTGTTTAAAGTAGCCCTTGCATTTCCATAATTTTATTAAACGAATTAGTTTTCAAAGGCTGCCTGCCGTATCAATAAACGAAATTAACAAAGACTTAACTCCGTTTCGTTGACAATCAGCCGTAGACGAGAGTCTTCATGCATGGCTGATTGTCAACGAAACGGAGTTAAGTCTTTTGTCAAATCTGCTTTTTGCTACGGCAGGCACCCAGTGAAAACGAAGTCGTTTGTTAAAATTATGAAAATGTAAGGGCTACTTTAAACAAACAGAACTTTGTTATTCCTGGCTCATTTTTCTTGATTGAGGTATCATATGAAAGGGCAGAAAATGAACTTTCTAGAAATATGAATTTTTCTTTGAAATTCAGATACCGCCCGCCAAATTACTTTTTGGTTTCCTTCCTTCAAATTGCTTTTAATCACTCATGCGTAAAATATGCATCACGTGAGTAGCATCAACTGAAAGAGGAGACTCTAACCTTTCCAAATATGTATCATTCATTAATTATGGTTGTGAATAAGTTATGATAAAACATCGATACTTCTCGGTTTCGTTTTTTCTGGGACGCACTGTATATAACATCAGACAAAATAATTATACCGGTAAAGGGAAACAGAACGGAGACTCTACTATAATAAATGCTTTGCCAATTGGCATCCTCGCTTAAATGTTTCAATTGATTTGCTTAATTGAGTTGAGAAAGGACGTTTGTTAAACAGGGTGCTTGCTTTATAACAGATTTTTTTCTCTTTTCATTCGGGTATGGGATGTCAAAAAGAGAATTCAATGAATAGCGGGTAAAGTACTTGAAGGTGCGATAATTGATAAGTGATTTTAAATAAGTTGGGGCCATGACATTTATAATTTAAAAAAAACTAACAAACCGTAGTGATATTGTAATCTTTGTTCGACCGATTGCCAATTTAAAGTGGTGTGTCGAAATATTTATTTAAAATTAATCTCGCAAATCTATTTTGTAACTTTTGCAGCTTCGATAGATTTGTCTTTTAGCAGTTTCCCCAAGCTGTACAACAATAGTCGCTATGTGGTAACATTAATACAAGAGTTGTATAATTATACTAATAATAATAATAGTGGGTTCTTGTATAGCGCTCATGTCAGTCAGATTTGACCCTACTGGCGCTCCCGATTATAACCCTGGCTTTAGCACGGCTGCCATACGGCGCTTTAGCATTTTAAGGAATACATTCCTACCAGGTACTCATTTACTTCACCTTGGTGGAGTGTGGAAAATGTAGATCAATGTCTTGCCAAAGGACATTAGTGCGGCGGCGGGACTCGAATCGCGGACCTTGTGATCGACAGTCCGGCGACGTACCCACTCGACCACAACACTTCTACCTAATAACTGTATGGGATATTAGGCATGTTATTTGAGGAATACATCCAATAAAGACGGGATATCTTAGTACTTATTCATGTTATATGTTCAGACCCCGTAAATTGTGAGTCAAGTATAACTCCTAGGTATTTTATTGTTTCGACACACTGTAAGTTATAACCATTTGATTTAATTGAGAGACGAGTGTTCTCCAACTTTCTTGTTAATCCAACGGACATCACCATAGTTGTTTTGAGGGTATATACATCTTATTTATATCAAACCATTTACATAGTAAATCAATGTCATTCTGTGAATGTTCTTGAACTTCAGAAAAATCGTTAGAATTATTGAAATTGACAGTATCGTCAGCAAGAAGTGACATCTTGGAATTATTATGAATTTTAAATTATTAATATCATTAATATACACACACAAATTCAAGGGGCCCAGAATTGTCCCTTGTGACACCCAGGATTTAACAGTTAAATACTCGTTACAATAAATATATATAGTAAAACAATTAAAGATTTAAACCATTCATATAGCTTGTTACTCATGCCTTCGAAAAAAATTGTATCAAGTATTATTTCATGTGGAATAACGTCAAACGCTTTACTAAGATCGTAAAATATTGATCCAGTAATCTGACCCGAATTCATATTATTAAAAAATTGTAAAATCAGTAATTTCTGTGAGACATGTGGTTGAGGAATGAAGCGGTCTAAATCCAGACTGACGTTCTGATAATAAATTATTTTGGTTAAGGTAAGAATACAGTTTATGTACGGCTTTCTCTTGATGTTTTGACAAAGAGGGCATTATTGAAATGGGCCTGAAATTACCCACACTAAACGTACCTCCCTTGTGTATCGGAGTGTTTTTGCAACCTTGAAATCAAATGGAAATCGTGACGATATTAATGATTGATTAAATGATATAGCGAGTTTTTTCGCAATGATATCTGCATCTAATTTGAGTAACTTGGGATGTAGACCGTCCATTCCTATAGCCTTTTTACAATCAATATTGCGTAGTTCATTTCTAACAAATTCTTATTTGATTCCTTGAAATTCAAAATAAATATCGGTTTGAAATAACGTTTGTAAAGAATTGAAATTACCATCTACAATGCTAGAACATGTACCAGTTTGTAGATTTGAACTCACATTATTAAAAGTTTCATTCAATAAACTTGCTACCTTTACTTTGTCAGTTATTATTTTTTATCATCAATCAAGATTGTGTTGTTTATCTCCTTTTGCCTTGAAGGCATGAATTTTTTCAAAACCTTCCAATTTTTGCTCAAATCATTTCTGCATTCTGAGAACTCGTTTTTAAATATTTTTCGTTTAGGTTATTTGCTATGTTTTTATAAAACTTGAACTTTTCCAAAGCAACAATCACACTTCGTCTTTTCATACCTTTTTCTTAAAGTAATCACGGTCACGTGCCAAAGTAATATATATTCATATGTAAATCAACGCGTGGGACATTCAAAAATACCTCATCCGTTTTAATGTATTTTAATAGTTTTTAATATATATTATCAACACAGACATATAGCATAGGGGGTAGGTCATTCATATTAGAAATTTCAGGTCGTGAACCAATTGAAAATCCAAATGAGGGATGTTCCAAAATGTGCATGTCCACGCGTTACCTTTTAAAGATTATGGCCCGAATTCACAAAGGAGGTTTGTCGACAAACCGAGGTTTATGTGCGTCATACGACGCGTTTCAACGCGTTTTTACAAACCTTGGTTTGTAAAAAACAAAAGGAGGTTTGTCGAAACAAAAGGAGGTTTGTCGACAAACCTCCTTTGTGAATTCGGGCAAATATGTTTGAATTACTTACAGATGCGACATTGAATTTGAGTGAAACTTTAATAAGTTCTGAGTTTAATACCTTGGGACAGCCCAATTCCATAACAAAAAGAGGTCGGATCAGCTTTATCTAACTAACACAATATATTATTAACCTGTGGTAACGCGTGGGGCACAATGTACATTTATGTAGAATAGACATTTCCATATAAATGTAGGACTTGTTCCACTTTTTGAAAACCTTCACTGATAAGCCAAATTATAATCCTCAGCCTGCTATCTCTATCTAGATAAGTATCATGAATAAGTACAGCAGATAAAACTCTATTATTTAATCATTTTCGGATAAAATGAAATGAAACTATATTACATCATATGGAAATTTAAAAATACCCGAGCAGATATATACACAACAATATAAATTCAAACAACACACAAATGGACACATCAAAAATAAGAAGGAAACATTCGAAAGTTCATAGACATATTTGAGCATAGTATACTGTATATGATTATAAATTGGTTATTCTTTTAAGTCCTGTTGTGAAACTGTACTTGGTTTGTGCAGCTTGCAATTCGTGTGGTAGTGAGTTCCATAGGCAAGCGCCTCTGTACACAAAATAATGTGCGTTTGGTACTATCCGTTTTAGGCTGGATTGTCTTAACACATAGATTGCCACTTCTCGTATTATATGGTCTTTCTCTGAACGAAAATTTATCAATTAAATAAGAAGGGGCTTTATTATTTAGTATTTTGAAAGTCATTAAAGCGATATTTTCTTTCCTTTTCTGTTCAAGCGTATCCCATCCAAGTTTATTAAGGTTGAAGTGTCCCGATGAATCCCAAGGGGTATCATTTATTATTCGAGCTGCCCGATTTTGAATTCTTTGGAGATCATTTTGAAGGCACTTTCCACAGTTTCCCCATATTACATCACAATAGTAGAGGTGGGATAAAATCAATGCATTATATACTAATTTCAATGTATCTTTACCAACAATATTACGTATTGATTTGAACATAAACAATCCACTACTACATTTCTTTTGTACAGATTTAATATGGTCTGTCCATGATAGAGTTTCATCCATAATTACTCCTAAATGCTTGCACGTAGTAACTCTTTTCAGAGGGGTTCCATCTATGTTAATATTCAAATTTGTATTACTAGCTAGTTTTAGAGAGCACACCACTTTGCCTTGTTCAAAGCTTTTCAGCCATTCATCTGTCGAATTCAGCAATGCAGTGGCTGTTGAGTGCAGTGGCCGGAAGCCAGATTGATATACATTGATTAGATTATTACTGTTCAGATAGTCATATAACTGATCAAACACTACACGTTCTAGTACGTGTCGAAAGTATTGGCAATATTGATATCGGTCTAAAATTTGTGGGTTCATTTGTTCCACCTTTATGTAGAGCACTTACTCTTGCTTTTTTCCATTCGATAGGGACACATCCAGTACTAATAGAGGTATTTATAACATGTGTTAAAGGTTCATTAATACTGGAAATTGCCAGCTTAATCAGTTTCATCGGTATTATATCACATCCAATTGCTTTGTCATTTGACAGTTTCAACAATTGTTTTTTCACTTCATCTATGGTTACTGGGATAATTTGAGAGATATTGGTCAGCGTATGCGGTAAGAATCGCATAACATTGGTAATTGCATTTATGTGCCTCGTACATTGAATGACACTAGCAAGTGAAGGACCTACTTTGACGAGGAATTCATTCAATTTTTGTGAAATTGTTTTCGTGTCATGAATTTCTTCTCCATCAATTTTTAAATATTGAATTTTCACATTTTTATTCTTGCGTGGTATCAGCATGTTAAGATTTTTCCATGTTTTCTTAACATTACCCTGCGAGTCTTTAATATTCTTTTGAAATGTTTTTCTTTTGTTTGTTCTTATTATATAAATAACGTGATTCTTGCTTTTTCGGAATGCTTTCCAATTCTCATGAGTATTATTTCGCGTTGCAGTTTCTTTCAACTTTTCCCTTTCATGAATAAGATTAATTATTTCAGCATTTATCTAGGGTTTCCGATCTCTTTTTACACGACTTTTTCTGACCGGAGCATGTAAATTACATAATGTTAATAACTTTGTCTGGAATTCATGTAGCGAAGAATCGGCATCAGTACCTGTAAAAACACTTTGCCAATCAATGTTACCTAGGTCGTCACAAAAGTCATTTACATTGAAATTCTTATAAGTTCTATATGTCCTATACACATGGTTAGGAAATGATTTGCGAACTCGACCCCATACAATATATACAAGTGAGTGGTCACTTATTCCTAAATGAATGACGCCACTTTCAACCACTTTCATACAGTTAGAAGTATAAATTAAATCAATAAGGGTAGATGAAAGCGGTGTTGCCCTCGTGGGTTCTTTGATTATTTGGCTTAAAGAATAATTTTGACAAATTTCAAGTAATCGTTTTGTTTAGCAAGATAAAGGGTCTGCAAGTATATTGCAATTGAAATCTCCTAAAAATATGATATCCTTTCGTTCCTCGTCAATTTTTAACAAAATATTCTCAATGGCTTTAAATAGTTCGATACTTGTTCCAGGGGGTCTGTACCAAGCTAAAACAATCATAGGTGAAGACATAGGTTGCTTCACTTCAACAGCAACAAGTTCGATATCATTTACCAGAAGATCTGATCTTAGTTTGTGGCTAAGTTTATTTTCATTAACGTATATTGCAACCCCTCCGCCATTCTTATTACGGTCTTTCCTATAAATAGAGTAATCATGTATACCTATCTGCACGTCCTTTATCTCACTGCTTAATCTTGTTTCATTCAATGCAATAAGATCAAATTTAAAATCATTAACCATCAATTGAAGATTGTCAATATTAGATAACAGAGTTATAATGTTCAATTGAGCTATTCTTATTCCATGCTTCTTTTTTATTCTCAGACAATTATCTTTAATATTATTAGGTAACAATTTGGTTTCTTCCGTTCCCGGACTACATTAACAAGTATCTAAATCAGAGTCATATACATTGCCAATATTAATGTCTATTTCGTTTTTGTCAGCAAAATTGGGTTCACTGGCATCAATTTCATCGAAGTCAACTCCATCGTCAAAGTCCAATTCTATTTCTTCACTGAAGTTTGCCTCGTCATCGAAGCTAGTTCAATATTACCATTAAAATCGCTGATATCATCGTCATTAGTGACTTCTTCATTGTTTCATCATTTTTAGGAGAATGTTTCTTTAGTGCATCATTATCGGCACAGTCTTCCTTGCCTGCTTTTTAGCAGGTATAATGTATTCTTGCAGAATTTACGTTTGTGTCCAGTTTCATTGCAGAGGTAGCACCTAATATTTTCTCCAAAACGGCAGTGTAGGTGCTTGTGATTTGTTTCTCCACTGTAAAAACATCCTGTGTAGCGAGGGGAAGAAACAGCATGCGCATAGCTCATTGTAGGAGGTTGCAGTTGTGGTCCTTCAGACACATATGACGCAGTTTGCTGATGCGGATTCTGCATTGCCATGGAGAAAGGATGCGGGTCAGATGGGAAGGGATGGCGAGTGGCGTAGGTGGAGGATAAAGTCCTCCGATCAACATGTATTTGTTGAACATCATTTGAGATGGGGAATACAGGTTTATCGTTTTGATCATCCCTCTGTAATCGACTATCTCGTTCTGAGTTGATGTGGCGGATAAGATTCTGGGCGATTAAATTAACCCCTTCAGGACTGAGATGTATGCCATCATTGCATAGATGTTGAATTGGCTCGATACAGTCGTTGTTGATGAAGTCCCATCCGTAGGATAGGGCCATTGACTTTAGTCGACTGTTGGTGTCATTCAATTTGTTGAGGAGGTCACTTTGAAACGCTCTCCTTTTGATGATGGAGCTAATCGTAATCGCATTCACGGAAGAGCATTCACCTAGGATTTGAAGGGCCAGTGACTCCACTTTTTTCTCTATTGTTGTTGAGTCATTCATCGCCATATTGTTTGATCCGACGTGGATGATGACCGTTTGGGGTAGGTTCTTATCAACCATATTCTTTGTTGGTTCAAAGAGGTCATCTATTTTAGCTCCGGGATGCGTTTTACATTTAACTCTCTTTTGTGAAGACATCGTGGACGGTCTGAGAGGCTTAAGAATAGAATCTCCTACAATAAGGACATCACATTGTAGCTTCATTCTTTCACTCACAACTTTCTTTCACTATGAACATGGCGGACAAAGACAGCGGACAAAATATACAGTTCCTCGGGTAAACAAAATAACATCCCTTCACTGCTATTATGTAAAAAGGTGAATATGCATGTGACACCTGTTCTACACATTTTACATAATAGCAGCGAAGGGATGTTCCATTGTCTACCTGAGGAACTGTATATTTTGTCCGCTTTCTTTGTCAGTCATATTCATAGTGTTTTGTTGCATGAAGTCATCTTTACGCTTATGCCTGTAATCTGCTAATTGTTCTGCAGTACCATGAGGCGTTGGTTGTTCGGGAAGAGGGGGGGGGAAAGCTGAATGTGACTGTTTAGAATGCGATTCTGGTGGGGGGTTCTGTGTAGATGCCTTGGGAGCTGGGTCGGGGCAACTGTCAGATGTTTTGTTTAGAAGTGATTCAATGACATGTTGAACCTTTTTCATGTCCATGCATAGTAATCTACTCGCAGGTTTAGACATTTACAACGCATACAAATTCGATTGTTGTCATCCAAACGGAGATCACATACCTCACAAAAGTTCTCATTTTGTAGATCTTCGGTTTTATCATTCGACACAATAGAGTCATTGTTGGTTGACTCGCCTGTAATATTGACGTCATCCGTTTCGGTGTTCAAGAAGACAAAATGGCGGCATATTTCTATGTTCAAATGTGGGTAAACCTGCGTTATTTCACCCAAATTTAACGATCAGCCATGCATAAAATCTGTTGTCAACTCGGTTTATTGATACGGCAGGCACCCAGTCAAAACGAATTCGTTTAACAAAATTATGGAAATGCAAGCATTACTATTCCTTGCTATGACGCTTCACCAGGGCTGACCACCTGTTTACAATAGACCATATAATACCAACATAGGAGTTGCTATGTCAGACGTGCTGTAATCACTATGAATATGACGGACAAAGACAGAGGACAAAATAAACAGTTCCTCATTCTACCCTCAACAATTGCTGTGGTAGACAAAAGAACATCCCTTCACTGCTATTATCATGCACAAATGTGTAGAACAGGTGAATATACATGTGACACCTGTTCTACACATTTTTACATAATAGCAGGGAAGGTATGTTCCTATATCTACCTGAGGAACTGTATATTTTGTCCTCTTTCTTTGTCCGTCATGTTCATAGTGAATATTACCAGGAAAAGAAAGGTAATGTGGAGGTATTGCATGTGAGAATGCAATTCTTTTGTGAGCATGTGCTGAGCTGAGGTAAATTACATACCACCGACTTTTGTTAGCTCACTAATGATTTACAGATGAAGCCACAAGATGAATGAGATCTGTAACATTTTTTTTAGGGTGGAGCCTCAAGCAGGGCTCCCACTTATGCGGTGGTCACATCCCGCCGTACTTGCAAATGCGTGCTGTCTACGTGCAAAAACGTGGGCAAAATTTGGGTATCGGTACGTGGTGAGTACCGCCTCCGTACGGATTTGGGAGCACGCAGACACACCGTAGCACTTTTAGTGCACGAGGAACTTTCGCTGCGTTCGGGCTACCGATTCACCCCCAGTGCGCGTGACGTGCGTGCCCGGTACTGCCAACGAGCGCACAACGCACTGACTCCGTGCGTTTTTAAATTTGTTTCCCACGGTCACTTGCTCTACGGAAGGCGTACTTAGCACGTGCGTGCTGCGCACGTGATAAGTGCTTGGTCCGTGCTTACTCGCCACTTCCCCAGTTCAACTTTCTAATGAGCACGCAGAACTCACGTGGACCGTACCGAGTAAGCACGTGCTCCGCACTTACAACGCACGTTGTGCGCACTGATTTGTGTAGTATACAAAAGCCGAGCCGACGGAAGAGTGCCAACATTTCGTCTCCAAGATGGCGCCGAAGAAGACACAAAATAAGGGGTCAGCTGCATCTGCAGCTCAAAAGGCCCAACAGAAACGGGCCGCGGAAGATGAGAGGGCCAGAGAGGAAGAGGAGAGGAGGAGCGAAAAAGAGTCAGATGGTGACGCCAAAGAGTCTGATCATGAGGAGGGTGCTGCTGGTAATAGTCCGCTAGATAGTTTCTCAGGGTTTTCCCTTCCCTTGAGGCCCCTGGCCGACCATCTGGTTGGGTTCTGTCATCTGCACATCCTCCATCCAGGCCCTGGGGACCACGTTGCCATCCTCATCCTCGCGGTCCAAATTAAGGTCCTGTAGTCCGGGCCGGCGCTTTCGCAGCCAATTGTGAAGGGTGAGGCAGCCCAACACAACGCGAATCACCCTGCCAGGCTCCAACTGCAGGGTGGTGAGTAGGCACCGCCACCGGTGAGGCAATATCCCGAAGCCGTTCTCCACAACCCGACGGGCCCGAGAGGTCCGATAGTTCATCACTCTCTCTTTGTGGGTCATGGCACGGCGACTGTATGGCTTCAAGAGCCACTTACGCAGAGGAAAAGCATCATATCGCCTACGATGAAGTAGGGAAAGTCCCGGTCGTCGCCTGGAAGTGGATCCGGTGCTGGGAATCCAATGGTGTTGTCCTCCAGTGCCCCCCGGAGGGTGGACTCGTTGAACACGCCTGCGTCTGAGGAAGAGCCGTTGGCCCCCACCTTGCACCACAAGAAGGAATAGTTAGCATCCACGATGGCCAGGAGCACCACAGAACAGAAGCGCTTATAATAATTGTAATAGAGCGATCCACTTTTATTGGGCTTCTTGATGGCGATATGTTTCCCGTCGATCGCCCCACAACAGTGGTGAAAGTTCCATCGCGTTTCAAGCTGGCAGGCGACGGCTTTCCACTCGTCCTGTGTGGAGGGCATGTTGAACATCTCCTCCTTATATTCCTCGTAGATGGCGGAGCAGACCTCTGGCACGAACGTTGATATGCTGTTGTGTGCCACCCGGAAGTCGTAGGCAAGGGACCTGTAGCTGTTCCCCGTCGCCAAGAAGCGAAGGGTGATGGCTAGCTTCAGGCCAGGCTCAAGAGGGCGGCGACTCCTGAAACATATAATGTATTAATATCGTTTGGGTGGCCCAGAAAGAGTGCTACAAAACTGACCCTTAATTACAAAGACATGAATGACTGAATACAATTATTGTTTATATTATTTGATAGAAAGACACTTCAAGTTTTATTTGCCACCAAAATCATCAATTTTCATTCAGGCGTTTTGATTCTATGGCCATTTTACTGAAAAGTTGTGATTTGCAAAATTTGCTCCTTTGGTCAGAGAAATCATTCTTAAATGAGCGACGGGAAGCTTCCAATATAAATAAGACAACATTTTAAAGCAAATACAAAGCAGATTCAAGAATTTGTTATGGCAGAAATGAAGACACACACCTTGGGCACTTGGTGATTCGAGGGGTCACTCGGAGCAGGAGCTCGGCGAAGAGATTGGGGTCCATTCGGATGTATCCGACATAGTCCCCCCGCGATTCACGCTCTAGCTTTTGGAACAACGTTTCGTACTGCCCGAAAAGCCTCCTCCTTTCGATCCATGGGCGAACCCACCATCTCCTGCGTCGGCGTCTCTGTTGCCTTTCTCTCTCCCGTATCAAGGCGAGTAATACCATGTCGTGCTCATGCGCTGCCACTTGAAGCAGCAGCTGGGACTTCTAGAGAAAATGGGAATGTCGTCCTATATACTCCGACATACCCCGACTCACCGGCCCGAATTCACAAAGTAAGGTTTGAGCTCAGACCGGGTTTGAGCTCAAACCTCCTTTTGTTTCGCCAAACCTCCTTTTGTTATTTACAAACCAGGTTTGTAAATAACAAATGAAGGTTTGGCGAAACAAAAGGAGGTTTGACCTCAAACCTTGGTCTGAGCTCAAACCTTGCTTTGTGAATTCGGGCCACCGAGTTCATCGCACGTGCACGCACTGACAACGTGCGAGTGAGTAAGGACACCGTACGTGAGCAGCACGTGTAAGTACGGCCTCCATAAGATAACGTGGCAACCGCACGGAGACCGTACGTTGTAAGCACGTTGTAAGCACGTTGTAAGCACGTACAACGCACTTACCTCGTGCGCAACGTACGATGCACGCAACCGCTCACGGCCAGGCGTGGCGTGCGGGCCACGTACTTACACCGTGCGCGTGACGTGCTTTGCCGGTACTCCCTCCCTGCCTTTGCCACTCCCTCCCTACGTTTTCAGAAAACGTGGCGGCCGTGGCCTCCCCAAAAACCGTACGGACTAAAAACACGCACGGTGGGATGTGACCAACGCTTCATGCGGTGGTCACATCCCACCGTACTTTCAAGTGCGTGCTGTCTACATGCAAAAACGTGGGCAAAATTTGGGTATCCGTACGTGATGAGTACCGCCTCCGTACGGATTTGGGAGCACGCAGACACACCGTAGCACTTTTAGTGCACGGGGAACTTTCGCTGCGTTCGTGCTGCGTTCGGGCTACCGATTCACCCCAGTGCGTGTGACGCGCGTTGCCGGTACTCCCTCCCTGCCTTCGCCACTCCCTCCCTACGTTTTCAGAAAAAACGTGGCGGCCGTGGCCTCCCCAAAAACCGTACGGACTAAAAACACGCACGGTGGGATGTTGTGAGCTGGCGCGAGCTTGAACGCGCGTAAACTCGCGTGAACTCGCGTGAACTCGCTTGAAATTTACTAATTTGTATGGTATTTGCATGAATTATCATACGACGCATTATCGAGTGGGGGGGGGGGGGCACCAAGATAACAGGGCACCTTCAGAGGGAAATCTCAAAGCGAAAATATACAATGTTTTAGACATTGGTATATACCCTTACATTGTGATTACATTATCAGGGATGATGATAATACTGATAATAATAATAATAATAATAATAATAATAATAATAATAATAATAATAATAATAATAATAATAATAATAATAACAATAATAATAATAATAATAATAATATTATTTTCACTTTATACACAGTACAAGATAATGTTTAAGCATCATACTTTGCAGTTGAGTGTGATGGTCCTCAAATTAGTTTAGTGATGAGAGGAAAAGAGGACACTTATCAAAAAAGAAAAGGAGCTCATTCAAAGTACAGAGAGTAATTATCAGAGGTGAAAATGGGGCACTTCTTACACCTTCTAAAAGAGGCACTCACCAGGGATGAAAAAAGGCACTTATGATAATAGGAAATGGGCATGTGTCGACGAAAAAGGGGCCCCCATTTGATTTTGATAGGGGCATTTATAAGAGGTGAAAAGGGGCATTTATGTAAAGGGGATAAGTCCCTTATTAGAAAGGGAAAAGGGAACATGTGAAATATAAGGTGCGCGTATCCAAGTTAAAAAGGGGGTAGTTATTAACTAAGAAGAGCAGTCCAAAATGTAACTTGAAACTGAAAGAACAGATTATTAAACAAGTATCCTCATTTAACTACCTCGGCAGCATGATCACCGAGGATGCCAGATGTGAGACAGAGATCAAGAAAAGGATAGCTCTCGCTAAATCTGCATTTTCAAAGCTAGGCAAAATTCTGACAAATCGAACAATGAGTATGAGGACCAGAATAAGAGTATTGAATTGTGAAACGTGGACTTTAGCCTCTGATACTAAAAAGCGTTAGGAAAGTTGCAAAATTTGGTTTTTAAGAAGAATGATGAAAATCCCCTGGACTGACAAAGTAAGTAATGAGGAAGTTCTCACACGAGCTGGAGTGCAAAGGAAAATGATACGTGAGATGTTGATTTGGCAGTTGAAGTTCATGGGTCACATTACACGTAAAGAAGGCCTAGAGAATCTTGCTTTGACAGGGAAAATTGTGGGAAGAAGGAGCAGGGGAAGAAGGAGGATACTTTGGATGGACAGTCTGCAGAAACCGAGGAACCGAGGGTTGTGGAACAGCATGATCGCCAAAGTCAATCGATATGGCACTTAGAGAGAGAGAGTTATTAACAGGTGAAGGGGCACTTCTTACAAAGGAAAAGGACACTTGTCAAAATAAATGAGGCACATCTCAGATTTGAATAAGGCAAATTATCTGACGTGAAGGAGGCAATTATCAAAAGTGAAAAAGAGCAAATATTGCAAAGGAAAATGGGAACTTGTTGAAAGAAAAGGTGCACTTGTCAAAATAAAAGGGCACTTTAATATAAGAGGTGAAAATAATGATAATAATATTTAATTTTTATATAGCGCTTATCATTATTGAAGGGGTAGGAGTACTTCTACAAATTAATAGGGGCACAAGTCAAAGATAAAGAGGCACTTTTCCTATGTAGAAAGGGGCACATTTCGAGTACTTAAAAAAGTGGGGGCAATGTGCCCCCGGCACCCCTTCCTGCTCTCCTGTCCCCCGAAGAGGGCTGCCTCTGATTATGGCGCTCTCCAAAATAAAGATGGATGTCAGAAGCATATTTGCTCGATATGTTGGAGGAAGAATAGGCCTTGATCCTCTGCACAATTGTAGGCCAGCTGACGTAATGGTGCACTTGTCATGCTCGTTATGATCGCCTTGCACTCTGCTCATGCTCATACGAAACTCGCCGTAAGTCCCCGTACTCGATCTAAACTCGCGTTAATATCGTAGGCAACTCGGCATGACACGCAGCACGATCGTCGTGCTCGAACTCCACTCTTGGATACTCGAATAGCACTCGCGTAGTATACCTGAAGGTGGCGAGTTGCTATGAGTTATGAAGAGTGCAGTGCAACCTTGTTACGAGTAATGCGAGTATATTGCGAGTGTAAGCAAGTTCACCTCGGGTTTCAACGAGACAGTGAAAATTTTGAACATGTTCAAAATTCTGAAACTGCTCGCGACTTCGAGGAGAGCCGTAAAATGTTGTAAAAGGTTACGACGAGCCATACTAAGTCGCGCGAGTTATCCCAAGTTACAAGAAGAGCTATTCGCGAGTATTGCTAGTGCCTCTTTGAGGCAACTCATCACAACTCGTCATAACTCGCTAATACACCTCGGCTTATTTAAACAAGTTAAATATTTTGTTTGTTTAATATCTAGAATTCGATAAAATATTTTTAGATGTTTGAATAACAAAATATGAGTTGTATGCATCCCTGCACATCAACAGAAATCAAATTAAATTTGATTTCATCAAACTTTAAAGGGCCACTCTAACCCTACTAACATAGCCATTCAAAACATGAATACACCTCTACTTATTAAATATTCCAGCCTTTGATTTTTCAGAAAATCTCGAAATTGACCCCAAAATTACATTATCCATCCATTTAGGGTCACGTGGCTTGACGACGCATCTAAGGATCTTACAATATCATCGCAATTCATTATTAGGAATGGCGAAATTACCAGAAACGTACTGAGATTATAAAGTGCATATTATTTTCGGATAAATGTTTTTTTTTCTTCAATTAATATCATAGTTTGCCTTTATAAAGACATTTTAATGCCTAAATCACCCTCCTTTTCACCGGAGAGGCTCCTGCAGTGACGTCATATGCTATTGCGCAACACAGCTCCGAAACTGGGCTTTTTTTCCTAAGCGTTCTGAGTCGTCATGTTTAAAAATCATTGTCACGTTCGGAATCTCCGTCAAAAATGATTCTTTTCATTTTTTATCCCGTTTTTGGTAAGAGTGGCCAATTGAGCTGATCCTAAAATTATGGATAAACATAACAATTATTTCGGGAGAGTGCTTACCTGCCGTGGCTGTATAGCCTCGTACCGATAGTTAGACTATTCAGATAGACACAGGTCGTCATGACAACGAAGCACACTGTGATAAAGTACAGTCTCGGTTGTGAAATACTATCCACCATCGTGGCAATTCTGGAGCATTCGTGTTTTTGGTAGATGCTGAAAAGGCGGATATGAAGATAACACAAATAATGTAATGTGTAATATTCAGAGATGTTAATATTGAAGGTAAGTGTTTTTACTGACCAAAAATTCGCTATGACAACACCACATTACAAACATCAAAGAAGGTATATGCATGGCTTAAATGCTCAATGATAAAGTGCATGGGATAATAATATCGCAGATGTATTGTTTCTCTTTAGAGAAATGCTAATCTATTCTCGTTTACTGTTCCTGTGTTTGTTATATTTTTGTATTTTTGTACGTGGAACCCAGATGACTGGCTATTCTTAACTGCCTGTTTGACATTAAACGTGGTTTTGGTGACATTGCCAGAAACGTTGGCATGACAATGAATAATTGTTTTCAGAATATAACATATTTTAAAATCAAATACATAGAAGCACAATGTAAGCGTAAATATATATATACATCAAGCTACATGTTGATTGCAAATAACACAGGGGTTATCCAGGGTCATGGTCACGCTTGAGAATAGCTGTAGCCATGGTAACAACTTAATATTCTGAGAATGATTTATATTATAATGAAGCAACATATAGACGTAGTATAAATGTCATAGTGTATCAACTTTTAGAAAAAGACAGACTATTTCTACATCTAAAATTATGCAACGATCATTGCTAATATTGCTTTCCCTAAAAATTACCATGGATGGGACATAAAGCTAGATAAAACTAGGATTGACAAAAATGATATTGTCTTGAAAACAGTCAGAAAGCATTAGAAAAGGAATGAATCAGACATAGTGCGATCATGTTAAAAAATTATTCTTATTTCATGTTCATCCTCCATTACCAAATAACCGAGCAAAATTCGAGCCAGATGAAAGTAAGGGTGTACGTAACGACAGTAATTTATGACATACTATCTATGTCATGCAACTTTCTTTTGTCATTTTTAATGTGTAATGTTATTTCAAATGTATTTTTAACAATCTTTTTAACGTGTAAATATTTAAAAATGCGATTGATATAGGCCTATATGTATTTATCACTTTATCATGTCAACATGTAAACATGATCAATCGAGCTACTGCTCCTTTCATGTAAAACGACAATGAAGATGCTTGTATTTTGAAATTGCATAATAAGCCAATATTGAATTGAATTAATGGTAATGGTTTTATTAAAAATTCATTTGCAGCCAGATGGCTGAATTGCAGAACTTTGTACATTGTAAAAACATAAATATTTATACAAACATAAAACGTATTAAGACATATCACGTAGTGAATGAATTTTCTAAATAAATCAGTGTACACATATATACACTGTTGGTCATAATGGTGGAATATTTATTTTTACCCCAGTTTAGGGAAGGATTTTAAAAAATTATTTATTTCTAATAGATCTAGATAATGGCATACATTCTCAGATTTTATTGAATATTAATTTGCGAGCGTTTGTTTTGCGTGACTGCTTAATCATATATGGGCTACTATGCTAATCAGCTAAGGGACCTACGTCCTTAAGTCATAATTGACAGTAATGAGGATTAATGCCTCACAAAAGGGCACTAATATATAGCTGATCGACACGATTTTTATCCTGGGGCCTCACAGTAACGAGGCCATTGCTTAGCCCCTGAATCATGACTGTACGCAGTGTTTGCTAGGGTACGCGGCCCCTTCCACAAATCCCCCAAAACGAAGAAAATGCAATAAATTGTCAAAAATATATTGCATTTTCCCCCGGCCCCCAACAGGAAAAATTCCTCTGTGTGGCCATGCCTTGAACCATAAAGCATGGCCCTTCTTTGGGTGTGTTCACCTAGTTTGTATATTTGTTTGTTTTACATTATTATTATAAAAATTAGATATTGGTCGAACAATAAATAAAACATAGAATATGAGAACGTGAGAACATAAACATGAAAAACATGATATACAAAAAACATATAAGAGCATAAAACAGTATGGTATGAGATGGTAGGATAATTTAAGAAAAGATATCCCTGGTTTTATCATGAAATCAAAATGATCACCCATTTAAAATCACAGCGGATATATGGACTCCTAAAAATTTGACAGACGTGGATTGCTTTATGCTAAGTTCACACCGATGCCGAATTGATGGCGCATTAAATCGGCGAGCAAAACGGCGGCAAAGCGTAACAAAGCTTAATTAAAACGTAAAGACCGTAATAGAGCGTGAGAAAGCTATGAGCAATTTGGGACATTCGGCAAGAGCGCCAATTTTTTTTAAACTGTTTAAAAATTTGAGGCGATCTGTCACGAATTGCGTAAAGCGGGGAGAGCGTATTAAAGCTTATCAAAGTTTTGCTCAAAGCGTAGGAAAGCTTAACAGAGTTTAAATTTTTATCGCTCTTGCCGAATGTCCCGAATTGCTCAAAGCTTTCTCACGCTCTATTAGGTCTTTACGCTTTAATTAAACTTTGTTACGCTTTGCCGCCGCTTTGCTCGCCGATTTAATGCGCCATCAATTCGGCGTCGGAGTGAACTTAGCATAACATATCTCAGGAGATCGTGAGATTTTTTGAAAAAATGACGCCGAATTGATCGCCGATTTAAAGCGCGACATTCGGCGTCGGTGTGAACTAGGCATAAGAGAGGTTGTTGACTCAATTTCCAGTGACAGTGGTGTTGGGGACTTTTTCATAAAACACACCTGCATACCTTTACATTTAGCAGGGTTAAGGGACATTCCATTTGACGTGGACCATTCGGCAAAATGTTGAAGTGTAACGTTGCTTCCAACAGAATTGACTGATCAATTGAATTAAATGAATAGGCCAATTTCGTAATGTAATCAAATTTAATGCATAAATCTTTGTGAAGTGCCTCAATACAAATTATTTCATTCACCTGATAAGAATAATATTATTTCATTCACCTGATAAGAATAATATTATTTCAATAGACATCATCCGAACTGCATACATTAGTTGTTGTCAGGTTGGACAAACATTATGGCACGACCTACCTAGCAATACTTAATTTATGCAGTTTGCATTCTGACTATTGAAGTACTATTATTCTTATCAGGTGAATGAAATAATGTGTATTGAGGCATTTTACAAAGACTTATGTATAAAATTTGGTTACATTACGAAAATGGGTTATTGCCATGTGACGCTACATAAAATTAACATGATATTATGTTCATCCTCTCTACAATGCTATTTCAGTGACAATAAACTACCTCTTTTAATGTTGGGCTTCCTTTAAAAGGTTTCTATTGTTGTAAAACATGATTGATTTGCACCCTATAGACTTAAGAGCGCGTACTCGATCTTGTCATTGAAAAGAAGTCAGACAAAATATTTGAACCAGTGGGATCTATATTGTGCGGGCCAAACATTTTTTTACAATAGAAACTTCTCAAAGGAAACCTACATTTAAATAGGTCGTTTATTGTCACTGAAATAGAATTGTAGGAAGGATGAACATATCAGAATTATACTACATCGCCATTTAAGGCAGAGAACGTTCACTCCGACCCCTCTCCGCTTAATCATGCGAACAGTGGACTCAATTGTAAAACGAATTATCATGATTCCCGAAAAAAAGTAAATTGCTACTCTATGTCATGGTTGTAAGAGCAGCAATGGCGAACAACTGTTGCTAAAATTCAGCAACAACTATTACTAAGATTAATTTCCCCCCAAATTACCATGGGATATAAAGCTTAATAAAACAATAATCGACAAAAATACAATTGACTTGTAAACAGTAAAAAAAAAAGCACACACTAGTGATAGAATAAAAAGAAATAATGCGATCATGTAAACACAGAAGTTCCTGCGATTCCTCCAATAACCAAGCAAACCTCGAGCCAGATGCAAATAAGGGTGTATGTAACTTAATTTAAAAATTCTTACGAGTCCTTACGGATCGCACAAAGTCACGGATCTTTCACGTATCCTTACGATTTTGTCACTTTACGACCGGTTTAAGAGTTATTACGAGCTGTTTGCGCTTTATTACGGATCATTACGAGTTATTACGATGTATTTACGGCAACAGTCCACGATTCGTTACGAGTTGTCACGGATAACTACGAGCAACTAACGTGTTAGTTACGACCTGTTTACGTGTTGTTACGAATAGTTACGAGTAAGCTACAAGTTATTAAGAGTCCTTACGATTTTTAGCCAAAAAATAATAACTGAAAATGAAGTGTTCGAATTTGCAGCTTTTATACCTTTCCCAAAATCGTAAACAGTTCGTAAGCATACGTAAATTAACGTATCTATTCGTAAAGTATTCGTAACTACACTTAAAATGCTCGTAATAACCTGTATCAATACGTAAAGCCATCGTAAAATGACCCGAATAAAATCGTAAACAACACGTAAGCACACGTAACCATCCTTAAACTGCTCGCAATAATCCGTAAATAATTCGTAAACAAATCGTAAACTAACCACAACGAATCGTTACAAAAATCTGTTACGAGTCATTTACGGATTCTTGCGAGCAGTTTACGGATGATGACGTGTTGTTGCGAGCGGTTTACGGGTGGTTACGGATATTTACGAGCTATTTACGGACAAATCAATCCGTGGACAATCGTAAGAAGATTGTTGACATGTCAAAAAATCTGCCTCTCCTTTCACGGATCCTCAAGAGTGTCTACGAGTTGTTGCGAGTTGTGACGAGTTATTTACGGATACCAGCGAGTTATTTACGGATGTTTGCGATTGACTACGAGTTGGCGATCCGTAAGGACTCGTAAGGAAAATCCGTGTATGTGAAGGGGGTATACGGCTACCGTGTGTAAACATTTTTCTATTCATCCTTATTATGAACATAAGTGATAGACATATCCATCTTGAAGATTTCTAATTTTCATCATAACTATAGTAAATCATGAACTTCAAGGAATCGAAGTATTTACTTCATCATCCTTGCTTCAATTTTTTTTAAATACTTGTAAGACCTACTGTCTGGAATAAAATATATGACGTGCAAAGTCGGTGAAGTACCTTGGGGGGGGGGCGGTAAACTGGTACATGTATTTCCCCAATCATATTGCGAGAGAGAGGGAGAGGTCATGGTCCGGGGTTCAAATTCAGTTTTCTTTCAATTTATCAAACCTGATACTGATGAATTTATCTGCAATGTGATATCCATGTAACGCTACATGACATAGTATCACAGTCTTGTAATTGAAAACAAGTCAGAACAAATATTGAAACCAGTGCAGGTGACAAAAGGGAACATGCATTTCCCCCAATTGTATTGCGAGAGAGTGAGAGAGAGAGAACAAAAAGTCGAGATACTATAGTCTTGTTCAGACGGGGTTTTCCTAGTCGGCATAAGTCAATCTCTGCAGCAGTAAATACCTCATGTATATTTCACACACACCATTAGTTGTCCACATGATCTTACTCGGACCTACTTGCCACGATTAAGTTAACACGACCTTCAACCGACCAGCGTAACTTACGTAGAGCCATCTATACACAGAGGGGGGGGGGGGGGGGGGGGGGGGGGGTGGTGAGCACTTTTTTTTTGGGTCCTCGAAAATTAAAAAATTTGCACCCCCCCAACCCCCCAAAAAGGTAAAAATTGTTTTACATGATTTTTTTTCTCAAGAGGGTGGGGGGGAGGGGGAAGGGGCCGGGCTCCCCGGCCCTCCCCCTGGATCCGCCACTGCGCTACCTTCTAGTCGTTTCAGCGAGTTATTCCTTGAAAAATCCAGGAGTAAATAGGTCGGGGTAAAGGTACGTAGGAGTAGCTAAAACAGTCATCGTTCAGACGCTCACTACTCCGACCTTTACACCTTCCTCACCATATTTATCCCGACTAGCTCCTAACACGACTTTTACGCCAAGATAACTTGCCTCCGTCTGAACAAAATTTGTGTCTAGACAAGCCATCTTTGTTCAATACGCCAACGCACTCAGGACAAATAAAGGAAAGGCTCTCTTGCACGCTTCAGCCTCTCTCATCATGCTCTTAATTCCTACTTACTTCCCTTTATCAAACGAATCCGTTCCACTGGCTGTCTGCCCTAGCAACAAGGAAGACGAAAAACTTCGTGCATGGTTGATCGTCAACGAAACGGAGTTTGCTGTTTGTTTCTTCGGCCGGCAGCCAGTTGACGCGTTATATGAAAGGGCACTTGAACTTTCTGGAATGTGATTTCCTCTTTGAAATTCAAATACCGTTCACAAAATGAAATGTGGGTACCCTTTCTTCAAATTGTTTTTAATCACCCATGCGTGAAATATGCATCATATGAGTTGCATCATAGGAAATTAGAGGATCTAAGCTTAATGGATATGTGTCATTTATTAATTATAATTGTGATTAAGTTATGATAAAACATACATTCTCGGGGTTTTATTCTTGGACGCACTGTATACTCTGGCTTTAATAGGGATCACAATCTAGATACAGTTAAACTTTTTATAATACGGAACAGTATACTATCGTGTGTCCATTTGTGAAGCAGTCCTATGGTCCAGCACCCAGTTTATGACTAAGCCTAAGTTAATCCCTGATAAGGCAGTTTTAATTTCCTATTGGGTACCTATTAACTTCACCTGTGTCTGAACATGGACCTATTACGAATGGACATTCATCGTTTTCTTAACGAATTCATTGTGATTGTCTCCGTCAATGTCGTCTCAATAACATTCCGTACATGTTTCTTCACTTTGATATCATGATGGTCACCGCCAATAAGTCGGGACAGAATCAAGATAGTGATTTTAAACATATTAATCTACATGCGCAGAAGATAATAAATCGCTTAAATCATTGAAAATCGATGTGCAGTTCTGGTTAATAATTGGAAATTGTTGTTCCGTGTACTCTGTTCTATATTTGAAAAACATGTTGATATTTATACCAGATAGGTTTTGTTTGGGTTTTTTGTGATTTAAAATCCCGTTTTCCCCAATTTCCTCATAATATTCCAGAATTACAACGCCGTGATTAAAGATCACGGCCTTCTAACTGTTTTATGAGGTCATTGGTGCGTGCAAAAGTGTGCAAATCAGTAATAATAAATTTCATATCACCAAAATCGTCTGCTTTTCAAATTTGCTGCTCCCCATTGGGGATGTTTTTATTGAAGACATACTCTTACAGAGCACATCATCCAAACAAAATCCACAAAATCCACATTTTCGGGGTCATATACCAACAAAATGATGCTCACTACCCCCCCCCCCCCCCCCCCCACTGAGCGAGATATTGGTCGGCACGATTTTCACATTTTCGAGGTCAAATACGAGGGAAAAAAATATGACCACTACCCCCCCCCCCCCCCACCCCCCCCCCCCCCCTCCCCCTGTTCCGTTCCCAAAAATTATAAACTTACCAATAAGGGTCTGAAAATCTTCATTTTGAGAGCACATTTCCTCAAGATTGTAAGAAAAAAATTGGTATCAACTGATTGTATGATATCTTGCCTTGCAAATTACGATATTGCCTTATTTTTAAATCAGATAAATCAGCTGTAAACCCCCGTGCGCGAAGTAAGGTCTTGTTGCTTTTTTAGTTGCAGCGCGCACGCCGATCCGAAATCGAAATTTTAGATCGCGATATCTTCCGAATCCTTTGACAATAAATTTGCAGTAAAATAAAACTTTGCTGTCCATTTGGTAATAATTAAAATAAATAAATTTGTGATGAATATTAGAAATCATAGATGGAATATCACATTTTATATACCTCTCTTTATAAATCAAGTCATATGATTGGTGGAAATTGCAGTCGTGATTTTGGATATTCCCGCAAAGAGACGAACACATAGTCAATAGTTCATGAGTGATGTTCCTGCAACATTCTGGGTACCAGAAAAAATATTTAAATCCCTATTGGTTTACGTGTTAAACTTCGTGTTAAAACTAAGTTTGTGCGCGGCTAAGGTTACGTTTATGCTCAGTTTTGAAGGCAGAATGAGCGATTTGATACGCTCATCGTAAAAGCTCATCGTAATCGCAGTTCCACGGTATACTGTTTATGCTCACTTCTCTGGCTCCTCCAGACCGGGCATGATTCTGGCTCAGAGCCAGAATCATTTCTGGAGGAGCCAGAGAACTGCAGTGCTGAGTCTGCAGCTTGATTCGCACACCTGCACTGCGCATGCTAGGTTAATTGACCCCATTTAAACGCGTTTACAAATGATTGTGCGTTTATGCTTCCCCAAAATCGCCGATCGTAACGCACCTTTTTGTGAGGTTACGATCGCCGTTTTTCGGTGATTCTACAAAAATGAGAAAGGACGCAACCGTGTTTTGAACCAAACGCGTAACAGATGCCTCATTCTGGCCAGAAAATATTGAGCATAAATGTACCCTTTGTCCATGGTGTTGGTATATTTTTTTGTTTGTACATGCATGTATATGGACGTTTAGATGATGAATGCATATGACGGGCTGACAAATACGGGCCGACCTCTCTAGGGGTACGTTTATGCTCAGGTTTGAATGGAGAATGAGCCGTGATTCGAAACGCTCATCGTAAACGCTCATCGTAATCGCAGTTCCACGGTGTACTATTTATGCTAACTTCTTAGGCTCCTCCATGCATGATTCTGGTTCAGAGCCAGAATCATGCCTTGAGGAGCCAGATAAGTGCAGTGCAGAGTCTGCAGCTTGATTCGCACACCTGTACTCCGCACGCTACGTTGACCTCATTTAAACGCGTTTACAAATGATTGTGCGTTTTTGCTTCCCCTGAATCGCCGATCGTAACGCACCTTTTTGTGGAGTTTACGATCGCCGTTTTTCGGTGATTCTACAAAAATGAGAAAGGACGCAACCGTGTTTTGAACTAAACGCGTAACAGATGCCTCATTCTGGCCGGAAAAAGCTGAGCATAAAAGTACCCTAGGTAAGTTTGTGCACGGCTAACTAACAATTTTTTTAAACCAATTTTGCATGATCGCGCAATGCACGTAGACTGCATAGGAATGTATGCGTGCAATCTCAATGGGAAGGATTCTGGCACACAAAATCGAGTGCGCCTTAAACTAGGTCTCTACCTGCAAATGATCAACAATGACCTCGTTAGCGTAGACAAACTTGATTACCATGGTTGGTAAATCGCACATGTATTCTATGACCCCTTTTCGGCCTTTTATAAAAGACAAAATGACTACTTAAATATTAGACAAATAGTTGTGTTATAGGCTCTCGGGTACGTTGCATCTTGCCATCACCCCTCGGCACGCATCGGGGTGATATCAGGATGCAACATCCCCTTGAGCCTATAAACAACTATTCCTCTCACAACAGTCATTATATCTATCTTATAATATTGTCAACATCTCCGCCAACGTTGGTCACCCCTTCATACATCATTTATGAGAAATGTACATTTCGGCAGCGCGGCACCTTTTTACACGACGCAGTATCCATGGTACCCTTTTTTTAAACTGTGCTCCCAGTGGATGCATGTTTTTTTTTTATTTGCTCTCCGAATATTCCTTAATTTCTCGTTTTCTATCTTATTTTGGTCAACATTTTTCAAGCAATTGCATTTTGATGTATCAGGGCAGTTGCTGGACACGGAACATTTGTCATATTTCAGCGCCGAACGTAAGAACATTCCGAATTTGAGTGTGAGTTTTTGGTTTGAAGTCTTCCATTGAACATGCATATACATGCCTACACATGTTATTTGGAAGCATTACTGCACTGACTTTCGGAGTTTTGAATTTGCATGTGAATGATATAACAATTTTGTGACAATGGGGATACACTGGATCGAAGCAAAGGATGGGCTTTCACATTGCCAGCATTCTTCTCTTCTTGCAATAAATGAATGAATACATGACATAAATTATATCAATTTGGTACAAAAATGAAAGGGGCAGGGTGGATTCTGTAACAAGTTAGTAACAAGTTCAGATTAGAGAAAATGGTGCTAAGGTAAGTGACCTCAATGCCAGATATGGGATTTAATATAATCTGAAAGTTTGAGTGAAAACGGACAATTATTAATGATGACAATTGTGAAAACTGATCTGATCGATTCCTTAATTCTCCCAACTATATTATTACAATTTTATTACATTTTAGCTGAATTTAAACCATCACAAAGCAATAAATTTGCCCTACTAAAGTGTACCATTTCAGACATTTAAGTGTTGAAAGATTTTGAAAAGCCTGTCTTATGTCTTTTTCTCATGGAAAACGGTTGGGAAAATTCAAAAATGGTTGGGAGAATTAACTATTAATCACTGTTATAGGTTGTTGCACAGTGACGCCTTCAAATAAAACCATAAATATCTTTTTCTCACGATTTTTTTCCTGCTAAGTACAGTAGAAGGAATACAATAAGTCACATTTCATTCAAAAATTACACAGTTTTTTCATCAACCTTCAACAATGTTACTGAGTCACCTAAAGAGTTTAAAAGAAAAAAGAAAAAAAGAGCCTTCCCGGGGGTCCGGATTGATATGCCCTGGCATATACCGACGGAGCCGTGAACAAGAAAGGACTTAATATTCTTATGTAAACGCGTTCTTCTTTTCTTTTACTTCTCTGTGTAACGCCCGCCCCCCCATAGGCCGCCCTATGCACTTAGAGAGCAAAAACAAAAAAATATTCTGTTTTATTTACTAATGTAAAGTGCTTTGAGCATGTTTCTCAATATGTATGTATGTATCATGTTTCTGTCCACAGATAACTCAGGATTTATCAATGAAAATCAAATCGAACATCCGTTCCAACGCGTGGTGTTTGTACAAGCATCCATGGTACAAGGCGGTGACTGAACGTGGGTGGTACAGTGTGATACGATACGTAGATGATATAAGTTGTTTAGTTGTTATGTATACAATTTTTGTATACGACCTTCTGAACTCATCGTTTATGTATCTATCGGGGTAAACATTCCGGACACACATTTGTTATCTCATTCTGTATACCTGCACGCATCGGAAACGTACTGAAGGGCCTTAAATCAAATTTAATGCAGAAATCTGTTTTAAGTGCTTGGTTACAATTTATTGAATCACCTATTATGAATATTTGTATTTTAATAGTCAGAATTTGATGTGCATAAATTACGTGTTGTTAGGTAGGACAAGTCATATTGTTTGTGCTACCCGCCCTTCTGCCAGCCGGCCGACGAATTGTCGATGTCTACATTGCATGTTTACTGTATATCCGCCAGTTGTGGAACCTCAACTAATTTTAATGTTACGGCCACATGTACATGTATTATGATGAGCACAATGAGTGCCGATAGTAATTTATTACAGAAGCGCACCCTTTGTTCATTTGCCAGCAACCTGCCAACCAATACCTCGTCGCTAAGAGAGAGGGAGAGATAGAGAGAGAGAGAGAGATAGAGACAGAGAGTGGGTGCATGGGCGGGGATGAGGGGAGCATCACTGACGTCAAACTCACAAGTTTGATGAACATTTTGGGAATTTGTTATCTCGACTTTTCTTGCAAATCTTGGTGATGGGGGTGGGAGACTTGTTCCTAAACTCACCCAGGATGTGCTCTTTTTATTTCTTGCAAAAACTGATGATAAATTATAATAAAAAGATAATAAATAATAATATTTTAAAGTCCACTCCAAATTTTATTAAGTTAAACCGAAAATGGAAATTCTTTTTGCCCAATTGATCAAGCATTGTAAACGTTAGCAATTTTGGGGACTTAATAACTCCAACATTTCTTTGACGGTTACCCTAAAAATACATGCATATGCTGCATTCATCTATCATTTTTTTTAACAATCATGATTACATTTTACGGATTAAATAATCTCAGACTATTTATGATGTGGGAAAGGACTTTTTCCTCAACCTACATGTATTTGTGATTATTCAACATTTTTAAAACTTTTTTAAATGGAAAATATTGTGCATCGTAACTTATCTAGAAGAAGAAAAAAAAATCCCCTACACCCGTTCCCATATTATAGGCATGTATGCAGGGTCTTCTTTCCTTTTTCTCCAACATTTAATTTAGTTCATCGTCTGATTGTAAAGTGCACAATTGGTTTTCTGAATAAAAACCAATATTGTTCTCAGCACACCCATCATTTTCTGAGTATCCTTCAATGATGTGCATCATAACCAGTCTAGATAAAGTAGATATACCCCCATTTTGCTGGCGTTCTGGACAGCCAGGACAATGCCAAAAACTGTTCAGCAAAGTATGTTCGTATCAGCCCCCATCCAAAATGTTATAGTGATGCTATCGAATATATGATTTGAATACAGGAGGTTAGTTCACCTCTTATTCAAGTTCAAGTTTAAAGTTTCACGTTAATTTTTTCACATTTCATTTAGAAAACAGCAAGTACATATTACAACACTGCAAATTACACAGTAAAGGAAAAAACACTTTTGGTAAATGTAGATAAGGTATATGGTTGAATAAAATGGGACGATAACTTACATGAAAAAACGTTTCAACAAACGCACACAAACACACACACACACACACACACACACACAAACATAACACATTCTTTGACATGGCATTAGCCCTTAACTTAGAGGGACTTACTACCACCGATAAACCTGATAATAAGTTTGTTTTAATACAAGGAGAAAAATGAGAAGAACAGATGAGTGAAAGTTTGAGGAAAATTGGAAAATGAATAAAAAAGTTACAGAATTTTGAATTCATCAAAAAGATATATCATTGACATTGTCGCCTTGTTTGACACCCCCTCCGATTTCGGAGTATTCGCTACAAAATTATTAAAAATACACCTCTGAAGTATTGTGTATAATGATTAAATCTTTCGATTAAACAAAGTGCGCTTATTGTGTGTGGTAGTTGCAACCAAATTAACAACTTTGGCCCCTCCGCTTATATCCAAGCTTTGTCATTTTTTCAAGTATGTGAACAATTGATTTGTCCCGATATACGTTTTCTTGAGAATATGTCATGTTGGAGACCGTCAATACTACTGGGCCAGAAGGGATTAGACCACAAAAGCGAGGTCACTGACAGGTGGCTATCTCATTAACTCAGCTCTCAACTTACATAATAAAAAGAGGATCATGGGGGACCAACAGGCACCGATTAGGGAAGTTTTCTATATAGAGGGGGCAAGTAGCTACAAGTAGGACAGTGGGGATTTAAAGCCGACATCCAAAAGTATTCAACAAAGGCGCCAATTCAACCAGTGCACCTTTCATTCTGAGTTACGAAATACGTTAAAAATATGAGATTTACAAGAGGTATGAATGGAATAGTTTAGCTGTCACACTGTAAAGATCCATATTTACAAGTAATCAGGGTTTCCTTCATTATGAAAACTAGGACCTATTTTTCAAAATGATATCAGGGAATATTAAAAATCGTTTCGGGATGATTTTGAAATTTTCTTTCAAAAAGGGTTCTGTGGATCCTATTGCGCTATGAAAGGGATGTGGAAGAATCTATTATGTAATAACAAATGAAACACACCGAATAAAATTCAGTCAACTCATTCAATACATTTGAAGCAACACTCACCTATTACAGATCAATAAGCGTGGCATAAGACCTTCAAAACATTAATGTATTCATAGTTTGTGCATAGTTAAAGTGGGCTTCATAAAATTAAATGTTCTCAAACCCAAATCATTAAAAGCTCTAATGGGCTGCGAGAATAACGTAAATTAGAGGAGAGAATTAACGAATCAAGATGGCGCCGATGTTTTGATGCACCAATTCGAGTTCTCTATTTTTTTCCCCGCACATCAATCATTCTTGTCCCTGATAATCAAGTATTACTCCTTCCAGTATGATTATAACAGTTTCTGGAGAATACTAAAGTACAAAGATTAAAACCAAAAATATTCTTTACCTTTCAAGTCGTCATCATAGTGGAGAGACCTTTTAAGCCTGCACCGTAATAAAAATCATGTGATGGTCTCATCTTATGTTTTTTAAGGACAAAGGAGTGTTACCTATTCGTGCGCCCTAATGACGTGTGTGCCCGCTCGCACACTAGCTATATACGTTCTTACGTGCGAATACCAGTTAGGTGAATCATATTGGGGAATGGTAAATTGGTAGGGGTGAGCGCGCGCACGCACTCACAGTTCCAAAACAACTATAATAAGGAGGTTGCATGGAAGAACCTAGCCCACTTCCACCTAGTGGCGGATCGGGGGCTGGGGGCCCGGGCCTCCTCCCCTGGCCCCTAAAACAGGTACATGCTAATTTTTAAATAAAAAAGAAGACGGGCCCCCTCCCCCTGACGCAAGGGTGGGGGGGGGGGGGGGTTTGGGTAGTGAGCACTATTTTTTAAATCAACAATAATATATTGCTTGTTTATTCATAATTATTTAATATTTTAAACTGCTCGTGATTTATTATCATAATGATATAATGAGTCAAACTAATAAAAATAACAACACTAGTAATAATAATAATAATATTAATATTGATAATGATAATAGAAATAATAATTACAATGTTACACTGTATACGTAATTACTCTGGATATAGGAACAATATTGTAAATAATGTAAATTCAGAAAAAATATCTATATAGGCCCTACTGAGAATTTTAAAGTGCTATATTTTTTTTCTCTATATACTCGTTCTATGTTGTATGTACATTTCATATATTTTTCTCTGTGACTAAGTTCAAGTTCAAGTTCAAGTTCAATTTATTTCTCCATAAATGCAAAACATAGGGAGCTACATAAAATAAAATACATACACAAACAATAATAGAACATGTACATTATATATAAAACGACTCCAGTTGGAGCAATGTATGTTTTAAAAAGAAAGAAAAAATCAGCATATGTGGAAGGGGTAGTCAAAAATCAAAAATGATTTGTCGAGGACTACCCCCAGCAATGAATGTAATGAATGTAAACGCAACGAATTTCCTTTTGGACCAATAAATTTGAATTTTGAATTTTGAATTGGTTGAACTGGCAACAAATTATTCCAAATAGCTGCCGTTTTTATGAGGTTACACAATAGAATCTACAGGTGTGCTGTTACCTTTGATGTCTGAGGTTTGAAGCCGCCAAAGCTCGAGTAGTGTTTTTTTCACAAAGAAATATCCTTAATATTTTACCTTTTTTTTTTAAACTAACAAGGTGAAAAGCGAACAGATGATAAATATGAATACAAAATCCTAATTGTGTCAAGAAATTTGCTGACATTGTATGATAGCAGCTTTGATTTGTGAAAAATAGTAAATCTTACAGTCCTAAAACCTACAATTTGCTTTTTCCCAAATTCTTCCGGCTCATGAACATAAACAGTGAAATTGTTCGTTTACAGTTCTTTATGATGTCATAGCAGAGCCCCCTCTTTTTCAATCACCCACAAAATGTCTCTTTTTACAAAGGAAAAGTGCCCCTTTAACTTTGTAAGAAGTACTCCTTTTTACATTAGTGCTCCGTTTACTTTAACAAGTGCCCCTATTAATTTGTAAAAGTGCCCCTTTCCCCTTTTCAACTCTGGTTTGCTCCTTTTACTTCAACAAGTTCCCAATTTCCTTTACAATTAATTCCTTTGCATTCTTCGATTCTCGAAATCACTCATGCATAACCGTCCAGGTGCCATTTTGTCCGTTTCTGGTCCATTTTAAGGCCTTTCTTTCTTCCTTCCTATCTCCATTATCCTAGATCCTACAAACTTTTAACAAATTCCTTTAGATAGTCTAAGAGATGTTCTTTCATCTGCGACGCATAACCTGACCTTCAAAATGCCATCTCCGTACTCGAAATTGAAATCTGAAACCGACTCCGTCAAAAATCTCTCAATTCTTAAAAAAGTGACCCCAAAAATCCAAAACTGCCATAACTTTCTCATATAAATTCCGTTTGTTTTTAAATCTCACAGTATCTTTATCTCATAATTGCACATAGCCATCCCAAATTTCACGCTCCAATGGCTATGCGAAACATAAATAGCGCCCTCTAAATTTCTGGGAATTGGCTTTCTTTCTGTGGCCGTATCTCTACTGTGTCTTGGCAAACCCGTACCCTTTTTGGATTTAGACACTTGAAGATATGCCCTTTCCAGCCATATACAAAATTAAATACCCTAACACTGACCAAATTTGAGAAAATTGCCCTCCAAATATGCAGTCTGCAAGAAAATTGCGAAATAACTTCAACTTGCTCTAAAATTGCGATCCTTAGACCTACGTCAATGAAACTTGACAGATACATGGTTCCATATACGTGACAACTGTCCGCCAAGTTTGGTAAAATTTCAATGTCAGCGCAAACTTATCGTCAAAAATGATGAATTTACTATGCATTACGTAACAGCGCGTTTAATTCGTGCAATACATTGCGCGCAGATAACAATGGTGTCAAACTGACCTCAATGAAGTGCCCTTTCGAATGATACCAAGTATGGTATATGTTCACACAGAAAATTGTGAGTAAATCGCAATTAAACAAGGGTCACTATACGAATTCTGCCGAGTTTCCGCCCGATTATAACACGTATCGGCTATGACATAATTTGTTTAGACTGCTTTTCGCCCCCCTAAACGTTCTCTCTTTTCCTTGAAAATTTGAAGTGACATTTCGAGTTGCAATAGACAGGGCATCTAGAAGCCGGATTTTTAAATTGATCAAGGGGGCCATTTAAGACGCCATTTTGTCCTATAAATCTATTTAAAATCATGTGTTTCGTTAGGTTTATCATAGAAAAAAAAAGAGTGGTTTACAATAACAACCATGAAATTCTCTTTCCAATGATACCAAATACGGCCCATAAAGAAACATAAAGAGAGAGAGAAAAAAAAAATTAAGTCCGGTCATTATACAGATCCTGTACGTTTTCCGCCCATGCATAACACGCATTGTCTATGGGGCAAATCGGGTTAAAGCTTTTGGCCCCCAGAACGATCTTTATTTTTCTATAAATGTTTTTTATAATTTGTCAAGGGGCCATTTTAGACACCGTATTATACTGTTTATGATTATGTTAGTATAGACGACCGTTAGTGCCACAGCACCCGTCATTGCACGCATTTCGTTGTGCACGATTGCAGATCTAGTTCATAGCTTCTTATCCCTTCGTGTGCTTGACTTATAACCTTACAAACGCGTGGTAAATTGAGTCCAAAGTTCGACTTATTGTATATGGCTCCCTGGCCGAAAAAAAAAAAAGACAGGCCCCCCCCAAAAAAAAGTAAAAAAAGAATTGTGACCGACGTTTACCATTTCATTTTTGGTCATCTTTGGTGGTGGGTGTTTAATACCGGCGCGATTTTCAAATTTTCGGTGGCACAATAGAAGAAAAAAATAGTGCTCACTAATGAAAAGAAAGGAAAGGAAAGGAAGGAAAAGAGAGAAAGAAAGTGAAAAAAAGAGGAAGGAGAGGAAAAAAGGAAAAGAAAGGAAAGAAAGAAAAGGAGTAACGGAAAAAAAAATAAAATAAGAGTAAAAGGAAACAAAAGGAATAATTAAATGAAACATCATAGCTTCTGGGCTTCGCGCGGGAGGGGCGAAACAAGAATTAAGAGTCGGGGAATGGTATAACGAACATATATTGAAAAATATATATATATACTGAAAAATAATTTAGCTCCTGATTCCGGGTTTATAGGGTTAAATTTGTAACATTGGGACATTGGCATTAATCTATTTGTCGTTAATTCGTGGCTAGTTTTGTCGATAATCGGTGGCTACCAAGTGAAAATGCGATGTGCATAGTAAAACGCCTTTATAACAATTGTGAGAAGATATTAAACTCATCTGGAAACTTAACCAAACACATGATAACTCTGGATATAACTGCGTATTAAAATGTTACTTGATCTAAAAAGACGTTATCATGAACTGCTTTTTAAGGTCTCCATTGTGTTAGTAGATGCCAGGAAAACATAAACCGTTACGCGGCTCGTCATTGGGTCAACGAAAAATTTGCCTCGCCGCTACGCGGCTCTAGGACGATGTCATTTGGTCATTTGGTCACCCCTCCCCCCTTAGCGAAAAGCTAGATCCGCCCCTGAAAACCCCTGAGCTTCAGGTGGCTCCGCCCCCTCGACCGCACTGAATACTTATCTGACCGTTATAAAATGCCTCAAATCCCTGTGTTTCAGAGGGGCTCAGCCCCCTGGACCCCACGCCAATTAGTGACATGCCAGTATCATGAATAAGGTATCAAAATATGCTCACCTGACCGTAATTAAATCGCTATACCCCCTGAGCTTTCGGGGGCTTCGCCCCTCGACCCCCCGCCGGGCCTTTGCCCCCTAGACACCACGCCAATCTACGGTACGCACATCTACCTGATCATAAATACTTTAGCCTCCCCCACCCACTTTGAAAAACGTTCAGGCGGGGCCTGCAAGTAAGAATGGGATGATGCGGATTTTTAGGCTGCCCCTCCCCCCTCCCCCCTCCCAACTTTTTTGCTCATTATGCCAATGCTGGTCACCATTACGTTCCAGTATTTGGCTCACATATATTAAATTTGGGCCCCCCCCCCCTAAGAAATCCTGGATCCGCGCCTGATTTTATTACCCTATTTGTGACACTGGGTCGCTGGGGTCATGTGCTTTTCATTGTTCCATAGTTTTACATACTTTTTTCAAAACTTCATAACTTTCTTATTAGTTATCCGATTTTGCTCAAACCTTTTTGATTTGTTTGTCTGATTGTTCTGCTTCTATTGAAAGTAGAGTGGACTTGTCCTTCAAGGCAATTGTAAGCTTGGATTAAAATAGTGAAAGTTTTAACCTACGCGTGAGATTAGGAAGAGCACTGTTCGGGAATCGCTTTTAGTTTTACAAGAAAATCCTTGATGCCTATTCATGCTTCGTAAATTGTATGTGTTGGTTTTCTGTGGCGGTAACCATGATTTGCACAATAAATTCGTTTCTAGTGCAATAGCCAGATCTTTGGGGAGTATTTCTCTTCGAGTCACAAGGGTTGGCAATTTCAGTCTTTCAAGAGCATTGCCATATGAAGTATAATTTGATCCTAATATTATCTTACAGGCTCTTTTTTTGTATACTTTCTATAACATCAATCTGTTTAAGAGTCAAGCTACCGGAAAATAGAGGTAAACAGTACTCCGTAATTGGTCCTTACATACCCTAGATACACTGTCAACAAATCACATTCGGGTAGGTAATAAGCTTTCAATCTGCGTAGCATAAATTATTTTCTATTACTTTTCTTCATCAATTCAGTAACATGAGCATTCAATTTGAGGTCGCTTTTGAATTATAACACCAAGGATTTTCACAGTATTTACACCACGGTATAGTGGTGTATTATTAATACATAACAAAGGTGGTTTGTAGGGGCGGCTTGGAAAATGAGACGGACATCGTAAAAATATTTTGATGCATTCAGCTTCATATCATTGCTAGAAGCCACGATTCAAGTAGTTCAATGTGGTGTTTGTAATTGATAAATTTGGCTATTATTCATTCTGCATTCCACTATTGTTAAATCATCTACATATTTAAAATATGACAACGAAGTATCTTTGTTTTGTCAGTTGGACACCATTTAGTGATACTCTGGGGGGTTAAAAGCTGTCTATTGATGTTAATTACCCCATATTGGGATTGTCTTAGAATGTCAATTTTAATTATTAAAAAAACGACAAACAGCAGACCCCATCTCCAACTCCCGAAACACCCTCCCCTCATAAAACTCTTCAGCAGCAAAGCTAGAATCAGCGAATAAAGAACATAGGACCGGTGCGCACAAACATACCTCGAAAAAAAAACACATCACGTACCGCCGAAAAAATAATGACACAGTGCGATTACTGGAACAAATAAGACAGATCTTCCAACATCTGGTCAGCAGCTGCACCTGTTACCTGACCGCATTCTTATATAGTTTTCATACAACGGTTGGCGATTATTCTTTAGGATTGATTTTTTTCTTCTGCCTTCATATTTGAACATAAATCGCTAAAAATGTCATTCTTGGCCTGTTATCTTCTTGGTTTGGCTTGCAGAATGCAATCTATTGATGAACATTGGTTATTTTGTTGACATAATCTATTTGCATTTATTTTAATTTTGGTAATTAAAATAAAGCTGAAACTGAAACTTACAATAAATACATAACACCCATTCGGTACTAAGCAAGGGCCATGAAAATCATTTTCAGATTGAGAGTCTAGTAAAAGAACCACTATACCACGAACCTGTTGAATGATCAACAACATCACACCATATCTTAGTATGTATGTTCCTAGCATCGTTTAACCAAGTTCATGCTATGTCCGAACTACGCCCAATCCGGTTCTGGACGCATAGTTCCCGGAACGCCGAAGGCGGCGCTATTCATCGAACATTCTATC